>CAJDSM010031316.1:0-22793 GCA_903981925.1 Ostrea lurida
TCAGCACTTCTATGTGGCTATGTACATGGACTCTGTAATTTATATACAATAGTTTTCTAAAATACTTATCTTTTAAGTCAAATATAATTGCTCAATCTGAACATATTAATCAAAATATTCTGATTATAAATAAAGTATAACTTGATAGATTCATCAATTTACTCTTGATAAATAATACTTCTGATTTATGAAATCAATGAGCTCAACTCAAAAATATCTTTTCTCTCTATATCTAGCCTTGTCTCTCAGTTAATATGAAAGTGCAAAGGAATCTAATTAAACTTGCAAATAATAGACTGGGCTATTAATTGACATTTACCAAAAAGAAGGAATTCTGTAGAAGGTCTCAATCAAAGTCTTGGTCAAAATGGGTCCGTTCTAACTCTAAAGCAACCAAAAAGAAATACTCAAGTTTTGGCGGTAAAACCCACTGACCATACCAAATAAAACCAGCCAAAAGCAACTTCACAAAAACACCGACCTAATGAAAGCCAAGAACACTATAAGACCTTTGACATATGCTTAGGTGATAGCTAGATATGTGGTACACCTGTATGTACATGCAGTAAGGGTCCCAGAAAAAACAAAGGAGTGGATCTAGGGGTTCTAATATCAAACACATCAATTTTAAAGGCAAAATTTATTGATTAACCCAAGATCATTCTATTACATTGACATTAACCATTGGTCTAGTTTTTGGAAATTTTCAAAATAAGAAACCTTTAACCTTGGCCATATCATTTACACCGCAGAAGTTAGACCTGTCATATTGGTATGTGTATTCCTTGTGGCAAGACCTTCCAATTGGTATGAAAGTCTTTGACCTTTGACTTGCTTTTAGAAGATTGATAGAATTAAGCCATATATGAGAGGTGCACTGCTTTCATATTTAGCATGTGCATTTATTTTAAGAAGACCTGTTAGCTTTGTGACCTTGACCTACAAGTACTTTGAAAATTATTCACTTAAATGAGTGCCACTTTGTTGTAACCCAGTGACATCATTTGTTGTAACCCAGTGGCATCAGTGTTGTTTCAAATACTGGATACAGACCGAATCATTGGGGCTAGAAATGTCAAGCTTAGTACCCATGCACCTTATGCCAAGTGTAGAATGCTATTTTTTCTCAATAAGAATAATCATGAATTAGCACACAAAGGACAGTGCTAATTCAGCTAAAATATATATCCCACTAAAATGTTTTTCTTCATCAAAATTTTTGGGCTTATTATGCCCTGCTGGTGTTGCTCTTGTTTATATTGTTGTGACCAATCATGTATTTTGAAAATATACTTTAAAGAGGTTCAAGGCTGAGATTTGGAGTGATGTCAATTTTTGGGGTTCTGAAGTGTATTTTTGATTTCTAAATTAAAGGAGAACTGGGAAATTAAAAAGAAAAAATGAGGTAATCGTGCTTATTTTCGAGCTACAGTGTTTTAAACAACAGCATTGCTCGCATCATAAATTTTAAAACTGTAATATACTAAGAGGGGTATAAAAATAGAAGGTATAGTGGATGAAATAGAAACTAAAATCATGCATATTTAGAATTTTATACCCCCACTCCGAAGGAGGGGGGGGGGTTATACTGTTTTACCTCTGTCTGTCTTTCCGTCCGTCCGAAACAAATATTTTCGTCACAAATTTCTCAGAAATTACTTATCACAGGCACTTGTTATTTGGTATATCACTTCATCTAGGGGTCCCATACCTTGCTTACCAAATTCAGACCTTTCGCATGTCAACTTATGTTGACCGACTTAGTCAAAAAATTTTTGTCCGAAACAAATATTTTCGTCGCAAATTTCTCAGCAATTACTTATCACAGGCACTTGATATTTGGTATATCACTTCATCTAGGGGTCCCATATGGCGCTTACCAAATTCAGACCTTTCACATGTCAACTTCCTGTTGCCCGACTGTCAATATTTTTGAGTTGTATAATTTTCGTCACACTTTGCTCTGAAACTGAATATCACAGTGACTGTCACTTGATATCTGGTATATATCACTTCATCTAGGGGCCCCATCCCGCGCTTACCAAATTCAAACTTTTTGCCTGTCAACTTCCTGTTCTTGATTCAGTCAATATTCCCGTCCATCCGAAACAAATATTTTCGTCGTACTTTTCTTTCAAACTGCATATCACAGCCACTTGATATTTGGTATATCACTTCATCTAGAGGTCACATACTGTGCTTACCAAATTCAGACATTTCACTTGTCAACTTCCTGTTAACCTATTTATGTCTCCCCTCTTCCAGGGGGAGACATATCTGTTTTTTGTACATTTCTGTGTCCGTCTCAGTGTCTGTCACAAATCTTGTGAACGCTTCTCCTCCTAACCGCTTATTAGAATAGACTTGAAACATTGTACACAGCTTCCTTGCATTTGAGATGTTGCATATCGTCGGGCAGAGAGGATCCAATCACTTTCTTTCAAGCTATGCGGTGGATCCAACAGGGGTAGAGGGTGTAATATAGCTTGTGAATGCTTCTCCTCCTACCACCGCTTGATCAGATAGACTTGAAACTTTGTAGCAATCGCTTCATTGCCATTTGGTAGAAAAATTTGTTTTTTGCCCAATATTGTCAGGTCAGGAGATCCAATAATTTTCCTTGAAGTTATGGGGGATCCAACAGGGGTGGAGTGTGTAATATAGCTTGTGAACACTTCTCCTTCTATACGAGCTATTGGATAGCCTTGAAACTTTGTACAATGCTTCATTGCCATTTGTAGATGTACACATTTTCAGGACAGGAGGATCCAATTATTTTCCATCAAGTTATGGTGGATCCAACAGGGGTGGAGGTGTAAAATGCTTGGGAACACTTCTCTACGGTCTATCAAATAGCCTGAAACTTTGTACAATGCTTCATTGCCATTTGTAAATGTGCATATTGTAAGGACAGGATTGAGCATCCAATTATTTTCCTTTCAAGTTATGGGGGATCCAACAGGGGTGGAGGGTGTAGCTTGTGGACGCTTATCAGGTTAGATTTGATATTTGTACAATGCTTTACATTTAGCTGCTCTTTGTAGATGTGCATATTGTCTGGACAATTTTCAACAAGTTAAGGTGGATCTAACAGAGGTGTGGATATAAAATAGCTTGCGAATACAAATCCTATACGGATTATCAGATAGATTTAAAACTTAATTTGCATAGAAATCTTCAATGCATTTACAAATGTGCATATAATCAGGACAGGAGGATTCAATTGTTATCATACAATGTAAATTTTATAGCAGATCTAAGAGGGGTGTCGATGTAAAATAGCTTGTGAACACTTCTCTTTCTATATAGCTTATTGGATAGCTTTGAAATATTTTTGAATATGTTCTCCATCATTTTTTAGTTACCATTCATAATGTCTATGTTCCTGCTTGTGCTTTCTCCTCCATACCATGTAGTACATTAAGGGGAGGTGGTATTGATTTGGAGCACTTTCAATTTGGGGAGGAAGGGAGACATTTGTTTTTACTAAAAACAAATTTTAATTAATCAATATTTTTGAGTCTTAATGTGGAATCAATATTTTCATCGCACTTTTCTCTGAAACTGTGCATCACAGCCACTTGATATTTGGTATATCACTTCATTTAGGAGTCCCATACTGTGCTTTAATACTAAATTCAGACCTTTTGCATGTCAACCGACTGTTAACTTGATATCAACCTTAGCAAAATATGAACAGATTCTCTAGGTAGCAGCTATATTTACATGTATCGTAGAGCAGGGGTATCCTCAGTGAGCAGTAGCTCACAGAATCCTTGTTTGATTAATCTATTCTTCCACCAAAAAATGTAGTCCCTACCAAACCCTTTCAAAATCTAAATGGCACGAACATTTTCAACTGGACAGGGTTCAGATGTAGATGTCTTAATATTCTTGCACCAATGGGGTCAGTATTGGACCAGTAAATATTTAGTTATACTAGCATTCTGTGCAGTTGTACTCAAAAGCTCAGGTGCCAACTTCCCTTAAGACTGTTTAGACATGTTTTTAATTTCAGGTACCAAAGCATGACCAAAGTTTTGTTTCACAAAAAGCTCCTCCTGTTGTATCAATTGGTAAGTATCCATATTTAAATTGCAACAATATACATTATAGAATGGATACAGGTATTCTTTAAAGAAAATATCACCATGGATTTTTTTTTATTGAAGGATCTAGTCCAAAGCCCCAATCCAGTCTGGACGTAGAAGGTGCTATGGTTGACAAAGCAATTGAAAATGTACTGACTTTACCTCAAGAATTTCAGGAGGTTATGTCAATGCAAAAGTTGCAGAACAATGAAATAGCAAAGTTCGAAAAGTATTTATCGTCGATTCTGGTGAGTAACATATGAGTTGCAGGGGGGTATATTTGTTTTTATACGCCTGCATAAAAATATATTATGCTATACTGCTGTCGTCCATCCGTCTGTCCCTTTCACTTTGTCTTTGCAACTCTTCCTAAACCCTTGGGGGGATTTTGATGAAACTTGGTACATAGAAAGATCACAATGTGATGTACATATTGCAAGGGGAATGCTGTCCAATGTTTTTTAAAGGAGTTAGGGCTCTTAGACTTAGGATTTTCTTTGCAAAATACTTTGTCTTCACAACTCCTCCTAAGCCGTTTGGGGGATTTTGATGAAACTTGATACAAAGAAAAATCATAATGTGGAGATGTGCATATTACAAGGGGAATACTGTCTGATATTTTTTAAAGGTGTTAGGGTCCCTGGGTCAATAATATATGTGGACATATCATGTTTGTCACAGTCCTTTTCTTATCAGCACAACTTCATTGAAACTGTTCAACAGAATTTTATGAAACTTTGTAGTCGATAAGCACTTACTGTGAAGATGTACATATTTGCAGGAAATTCCTATTCAATATTTTCCCTGGGAGTTATGTCCCTTTTGAATTCAGAAAATGTATACAACTGAAACAGTTTGTCAGTGCAACTCCTTGGAAACTGATATTAAAATGGAATGTCATGTTACTTTATTTGTTTTTAATATGGACATACAATGGAGATGTGCATTTTTCACAGGTTTTTTAGGGCCTACATGCATATGTCCCTATTGAACTTGCAGAATATAGGAGAGAGGAGAAAATTTGTGGCTGGACCAAAAAATCAAAACCAGGACCCCTGCATTACTAGTCGGGGCTCTAACCACTGAGCTATCCAGGCCAATATCCACAGTCTGTATAGCCCAAACTACTACATTTCTCCCACCTTTAAATTGTCTTTGCCCTAGAAGTCACACAACCCAGGTCCTTTTTTGTCCCTGGCAGGACTTCACCTGCAATTCCAGGAGTGGTCAAAGGCACCAAATGTAGCATATAGGAGAGAGGAGAAAATTTGTGGCTGGACAAGGAATCGTACCTGGGACCTCTGCATTAGTGATCAGGTGCTCTAACCACTGAGCTACCCAGGCCAATATCCATATATCCCTAACTACAACAGAACATTTTGACCAAGTGATATCATTTTTCTTCGCTTTAAAGTGGAATTCCGCTTCCTGGATTGGAAAAATCTGTTCTCAATATAATGATTCCGCCTCAGGAAATTTTTAGGTTGTTGAATAAATTTTACCATTTAGGTATCTTAATTTTCAGAATATCCCATTTTGACTTTGAATTTTACATAGCAATCAATTGTATTCTTTTCATTAATTGGTTGAATCATTACGATATCGCCCAATTAGCAGAATTAATGTACACCGATTGTAAATATATGGGCCTTACAAAAATATACTAGTACAAAGAGACAACACCGATGTTAATAAGGCCATTGATAAAGGCAATTTTATGTTTTCATTTTAATTATGGCATTTTCATATAGGTGTATAGCTTAAAAATTTGAAATTGGTTCACAGATTTATTCATTTCTGAAAAGCTTTTTAAAAATCAAAATATTCATTTTTGGCTAGGGGACAATTGTCGGTTAACAAATATTTTCCGAGATGTCCTTGGCATTCAGTAAGAGACATTTATCATAAAGTTACAGAGAGCAATATTTCGGTGACAGAATGCAGAGAAATTTATCACCAAATAAACATTTTGATTTAATTTGACATTCCATACACATCTCCATTGGAACATTTTTTTTTGTAAGCTTCTATTATAAATTTATCTACATGTAATATAACAGTGGATGTTGTTTATGCATTTACAGGAACAGGAAAAAATAGGTAAGAACATGCTCATGCATAGTGCACCATTCTTTGCATCAACTGCAAATTGACACATCACCAAGATATTTCAACTTGCACCCGTTGTCAAAATTTAAAACATGCAATCAAATAGTGTTTCTTCTCCTCTTTTACTTAAATAATTGTATAGTTGATTTGCTAGTGCATTTAATGTGAAGATCGATATTCAGCATATTGAATTGAGCCAATTAGTTACATTTTCATTCCTGCCAACTGCAAGATTTTGATTTTTCAACTGTTTGAGATGACTACCTTTCAGAAAATTTACCATGGTAATGAAGATAGAGATAGGGATATAATTTACAAATAAGAAAAGATACCCGATATTCACCTATAGTGACTATTAAATGTATCATCCTAGTCATTTGATGCTACTGGTATATAGTTCAATTAATGTTTGGATTTTTTTTTTTAAATATAGCTGCAAACAACAATGAAACCATTTTACAGGACATTTCTTCCATTGATCGAAAAATTTATTTTACAAAAGAATCTTTTGCTGAAAAACTGAAAATGTGTTCTAAACTGAATAAAGGTACGTTAGATTTACATTGTATATGTATTGATCATAGTGATGGAATTGATTCTTAAAACCAAGCTTTGTTATCATGTTTTTTATTGATACATACAACTCTTGGTAGATATTGAAGAGTTAATAGTGGAGGTTGAGCAACTGAATCAAAAGATGATAAAATCAGAAGGCAGCTTAGAGGAGGAGTTGAAGTTAGTTACGTCATGGAAGTGTTTAAACTAGAAAGATGATATCCTTACCCGTGGGGGTCCGGGTTAGAATAGGTCCCCAGCATCCCCTTGCATGTCGTAAGAGGCGACTAAATTGGGCGGTCATTCGGATGAGACCGGAAAAACCGAGGCCCCGTGTCACAGCAGGTGTGGCACGAAAAAGATCCCTCCCTGCTCAAAGGCCCCGAGTGCCGAGCATAGGCCTAAATTTTGCAGCCCTTCACCGGCAATGGTGACGTCTCCATATGAGTGAAATATTTTCAAGTGGGACGTAAAACAGTAAATAATCAATCAATCAACCAAACCATTGATTGCTCAATCATTCTTTCATGATAGAAATAATCAGAAGCAATGTTAAGAAAACCACAGAGTAATTATAGTATCTGTATTGATTTTTCCCCCAATTTCTCAGATGTTTATGTTTATACATTGTAAATAAATCATTCTATCTTATTTTTATACACATATCAAAGACAGGACATATTATGGTATGGCATCGTCCATCTGTGCAGACCTTGTATGCAAAATGAACCATAAGCTCCAGGATATTACAACTTAGTACATTTGATCACCATTATGATAGGAAGCTGCCTATTGTATTTCAAGGTCAGGTCAAGATCAAGGTCATAGTATCAGTTAATAGGAAATCTTTGTAGGCAAATACAGACCAAACTATTTGGGCTACAACCATCAAACTTGGTACACGTACTCCTCATGCCAGATGGAGGAGGCCTTTTATTTTTTACAGTCAAGGTTGTAGTATTGCTTAGTACGAAAACATACCGTAATAGGCTGGATACAGACCAAACCGTTGGGGCTAGGAACATCAAACTTGTTACACATACACCTTA
Source organism: Ostrea lurida (assembly GCA_903981925.1). Taxonomy (NCBI): domain Eukaryota; kingdom Metazoa; phylum Mollusca; class Bivalvia; order Ostreida; family Ostreidae; genus Ostrea; species Ostrea lurida. The sequence goes on from CAJDSM010031316.1 coordinate 7,805, forward strand.
TGCCAGGTGGAGGATGTCTATTGTTTCAAGGTCAAAGGTCAATCATAGTAGCGGGATAGAGACTAGACTGTTGGGGCTAGAACTGGCAAACTTATTAAACAGGTATTGATCACTTATCACACAAATAAGTAACAGACCAATGGCTTTCAGACAGGAAGGGTCAAGGTTACTCAGAACATATACCTTACATCACAGGGTTTTGACACAATCTGAGCGAACTATAGTGTATAGATAGTATACTCCTATATACTATATACACTATAGTTCGCTCAGATTGTGTCAAAACCCTGTGCCTTACATAAGGAAAAAGGTCCTAATTATTTCAACAGTTTTTGAACATGTATTGATCATACATCACACAATTATGAAACAGGTAAATGACTTTCAGTCAAAGGTCACTCAATGTCATTTGTAAAAGTCAAGGTCACTCAAAATATATTCCTTGTATATGCTTGAGAAAAACACCCTGCATAAGCCTTTTAAGGGCCTATTATGCACTATTTGCGATACTCTTGTTTGTTTTAGGATAATACACAGTTATAAAGACAAGATGAAATGCTACAGAATAAAATCACAGAATTTTGAGGCCTCGTCAGATCTCCAGGGAGAGTTATCGGAAACACAGGAACGTGTAAACCAACTACAACAAGAGAGTGAGTGACAAAGGACTGGATTTATACATATCCCTGGAAATTTACATTTGACCTTCAGATAAATTGAACCTCCTTTGGTTACTCACAGGTATTGACTTTCTTAAGTTGAATTTTATTATAGAAAACCAATCACCACTGCAGGCAGCATGCCAAGAAACATTTGATGAATATAAAGAGAACTTTGAAAACCAAGTAACAGAAATTAAGAAACTAATTTCACAAAATGAAAGGCAGATTGCAGATCAGTATTCCCAAGTAAGAAGAATTATGTTAAGGAGGAAATATAATGACTTTATTGAATCAAATTCAAAAAATATATTATGCTATTAGAACTAATTTTTTAGAATTTCTTGGGAGTAACACAAGCAGTAAAGAAAATGATGAGAGATTTTAATATTGATCATCTAATTAAAGAACAAGAACCAAATTGTTCCTTTACACATTTTACCTTTGAATTAAATAGCAAAACTGACAAAAAAATTTCTATTCAAATTATCATTTGAAACATTTCCATATATTTACCAAAATGTGAAGGAAATGGTCTATCAATTGAATAGATTTAAATTTTCTGGATTAATGTTTACAAAGTAGAAACAACAAATTTGCATGGAAAAATTAATTTACAAATCAGTTTGCAAAAGAAATGGAAATTATTTGAATCTTTTGAGAAAACTCAAGTATATTCATAAGTATCTAGAAAAAGGTTTTTTTTTTCTCCCCTTAGTTGTACATACACATATATTTGTATAAAGTGTAATTAGTATGCTCTTCATAAACTTGAAGCTATATAATGAAGTACAAGAGTTGTTAACTGTCTTAACCACTCAGCAGCATATTGTACATGTATGTATGTTTAAAAAATAGTATCTTTTAGTAACAACCTGACTTGTATTAAATACACATTTGTGTTATTATGTATAGTTTTGAAAACCAGCCAGAGTACACAGTCCAACTTTCTTCTTCCTTTTACTTCTTTCCTTTGTTCGGAGTGAATGTCTGATCTGGTGGATGTGTGTGTGAGAGAGTAATTTACACTTAATACCCTGTAACTCCGCCTGGTCAGTTGAGGTTGATAAGGTCATTATGTAAGAATCCTGAACTAAATATAACCTGAATAAATGTTGTAAACTGTAAAAAGAATTATGTTAAGCATGCTATTCATTTTTCTTGAAATTAATGAATTTATGATTTTTTCCCCCCTTCAGTATATACATGTAGTACAGATAAATTAATTCTAGAATATTTCAAACTTTGAATCAAACAGCTTGAGAAAATGAATTTTCAGTTTTAAAAAATTAAATTTTTATGTGTTTCAATAGATTTCACATGAAAAGAAGAAGCAAGAAAATGTCAGCAAGAGCCTTCAAGTTCTTGAAGTATGTGACTTAATGTATTTTAAGGAAAGTGCACAACATGTAAATATAAACAGTTTTATATTTTCATTAGAGTTATGATGAAGTTAATTCATAATTATTAATGAAATATGTATATCTTAGAAAAGGAATGCTGCACAGTTACTTCGAATAAGGAAGCAAGTTTCGGAAGCACAGATGAGAAACCGTAATTGGAATAGTCAAATACAGCAACTTCAGCAAAATATATTGGTGTTACATGAAAAAATCCAGCATCATATCCCAGATGTACAATAGAGAGTAAGTGGTAAGATACATGTAGATAGTTTAAGATCAGTAATGTTATATGGCAATTACAGGTGACAGTTGAGAATTATGTAAAAGATTATAGTATTCGCACCTACCAGTGTGTATACACAAGAGTCATGCATGCTGAGACCCAGGGGCTTGGGATGTGGGGCAAAAACTGACCAAAAGTGACCAATTTTCTAAAATCTTCTCTACAACTGCACATGTCTAAGAAAAACTAAATGCATGTGATGTAGAGCAGGAAGGCCTCTACCAAAATTGTTACTAAATTTTGGTGATCTCAGGGGTAGGGGTTCTGACCCCAGGGCAGGGCCAATCTTGGTACAAGTGTTTATATGTAAACATATGAAAACATCTATGAAATGCGGGAGCCCTATAGTAATCACATTGTCCATCCATCTGTCCGTCAACATTTTCGTTGTGACGCGTTATCGTACAGTTTTGAAACTTGCACAGTGTATATATTCTGGGTTCACATCTCCTGTCCGTCCGTCTGTCTGTCCATCAACATCTTGGTTGTGACTCGATAACTCAAAGAGTTTTTGTCGTACAGCTTTGAAACTTTGCACAAAAGTACTCTACAATAAGAGAAAGAAGTGTATAAATTCTGGGATCACATCTACTTGTCTGTCTGTCTGTATGTCAACATCTTTGTTGTGATGAACATTTTTATTTTGATGTGACAACTCAAAGCGTTTTCCCAGTACAGTTTTCAAACTGAATTTCCACAAAAATACTCTACAATAAAAGGAAGACATGTATGAAGTCTGGGTTCATGTCACCCTGTTTGTCTGTATGTCAACATCTTTGTTGTGATGAACATTTTTGTCTTGATGTGACAACTCAAAGCGTTTTCCCAGTATAGTTTTCAAACTTTCCACAAAAATACTCTACAATAAAAGGAAGACATGTATGAAGTCTGGGTTCATGTCACCATGTTTGTCTGTATGTCAACATCTTTGTTGTGATTTTGTATATATAGTCAACATTGTGAAAGGGAGATACATGTAATTCAATTTGAATATTAGAACTGTAAGATGTTGCCATGATTAGAATGAGTATATATATTTATTCTTTTCGAATGTTATAAACTAAAATGTTTCATGTGACCTGTATTGAACCGATTCAATTAACTTTTAAGACAATTATATGCACGTCATTGTTTGTAAAAAAAAAAAAGAAATAAATAACCTCGATTGGGTTCGGTATACAAGGTTAAATTTCTGACATTCAGTCGTAAATTGGAGATGAGTTGTGTAATTTATGCTATGAATGATGTATTCTTTACACATGACACCTTAGTGAACTGTTCGATCTAATAAACATGCTCACAAAATAGATTTCAAATATACTTTGATATTTAAGTCTCCCAAACGAAGTTAAGAGACTTATTGTTTTTGTACGGTTTTTATTATACCCCTGCCCCGAAGGAGGGGGGGGGGGGGTATACTGTTTTACCCCTGTCCGTCCGAAACAAATATTTTCGTCACACTTTTCTCTGAAACTACATATCACAGCCACTTGATAATTGGTATATCACTTCATCTAGGGGTCCTATACCGCGCTTACCAAATTCAGACCTTTTGCTCGTCAACTTCCTGTTATTCGACTTACCCAGGTAGTCAATATTCTCATCCATCCGAAACAAATATTTTCGTCTCAATTTTCTCTGAAACTGCACATCACAGCCACTTGATATTTGGTATATCAATTCATGTAGGGGTCCTATACCGCACTTACCAAATTAAGGCCTTTTGCTTGTCAACTTCCTGTTATCCGACTTCGTCAATATTCCGTCCGAAACAAATATTTTCTTCGCAATTTCCTCTGAAACAGCATATCACAGCCACTTGATATTTGGTCTATCACTTCATTTAGGGTTCCCATACCGCGCTTACCGAATTCGGACCTTTCACATGTCAACTTCCTGTTGCCCGACTTTGTCAATATTTTATAGTTTTATTGTGGAATCAATATTTTCGTCACACTTTTCTTTGACACTACGTATCACAGCCACTTGATATTTGGTATATCACTTCATCTAGGGGTCCCATACTGCGCTTACCTAATCCAGACCTTTCGCATGTCATTAACTACCTGTAGAGTGACTTGGTCAACATTTCCTTTTGTCCCTCCGAAACAAATATTTTCGTTGTACTTTTCTCTGAAACTGCATATCGCAGCCACTTGATATTTGGTATATCACTTCATCTAGAGGTCCTATGCCGCGCTTACCGAATTCATACAACCAACTTGGTCAATATTTTTGAGTCTTGATGTGGAATCAATATTTTCATCACACTTTTCTCTGAAACTGCGCATCACAGCCACTTGATATTTGGTATATCACTTCTAGGCCTGTGTATTGCCAGCTACCTCATGATACGATACGATACGTATCATGATACAATAATGTGATACAACACATATGATACGGTTGCCAAGTACTAGTATTAGATAAACTGATGTTTTCATTTTTTATTGTCTGATATTGTGATGCTTAGTTGCTTACCCTAATAAAAGCATAGAAGTTCTCATTAACTCTTTGCAAAAGTTTATTACCACAAATTGTAGAAACATTAAATGTCTTTGAAGATGTTCGTTGTATTGCCACTATAGGGCAAAACCTGATTGCATTCATATCACGATACAGACCTGACAATACGATACGCGTATTGTGAGCCCATCCGATTCATTAGATCGATGTATTGCTGTATCGTTGCACCTCTATTCACTTCATTTAGGAGTCCCATACTGTGCTTACTAAATTCAGACCTTTCACATGTCAACCTACTGTTAACTTGCTATCAACCTTAGCAAAAGATGAACAAATTCTCTAGGTAGCAGCTATATTTACATGTACCGTAAAGCGGGGGTATCCTCGGTGAGCAGAAGCTCACAGAATCCTTGTTATTTTTCTTTCTTGACCCTGAACTTGTCTGTTGTGTTTCTCGAAGAAGGACAGAAGGAATTAAACAAAACTTTGGTTATATCTGAAAACCGTCAGAGACATTGACATGAGATCTTCAGAGGCATGTACTGAATGTTACAGGCAACATATACTATACATTCAATATGGCCCCTGGGGTCAATCCCACCTCCAGGAATGAGAAATTGCTGAATATCTCAAAAACTGTTGAGATCCCCACCCCTAAATATTATATATTATTCTTATACTAGTGTCAGTGAGCATCTGATGGTATGTAGGTCATGACCATACAGGGTGGTCTCGTCCTCCTTAAACTGGAAGTGCCCTAACATCTCGAAAACCGTTGACACCCCCACCCCTAAACCATATATAATTCTTATTCCTTGTGTCAGGGAGCATTTGATGGTATGTAGGTCTTGCCCATAGTGGGGAGGGGGGTCCCATCCCTTCTGAAACACGTTTGAAACAGGAAGTGTTCTAATTCAACCCATCTCACTTAGTGCCATGTTTCGTTCGGAAGACTTTATAATCTGACCCCGATTATAATTACATCTTGTTGCTTATGGAATTTTGTAGCGCATACATGGTATGTTTCTGCTAGGAATAAGGGAAACTGCCCACCCATGTATGTAAATACGAATGTTAAAGATTCATGTATTTTTGTAAAATTTATAAGTAGTTTTGTCCATTGTATTTCAAAAGTATATAATACATTTATGGAATCATTCTCCAGTGTCATAGAAAGGAATATTTCCATATTTTGTTCACCCGAGATTTGCTACGGGGAAAAATTTCTTGGCGTACTTGTATCTGTTCCAAGAAATGGTTATTCAGTGTGTTAATTGATATGGATATGATAATTCACAATTTGAAATAGTTTCACAATATTACTATATCAAATACAGATGTCACTTTCCTTTAATAGCCCTCAGCGGGGCCCTTGCTGCATGACCATGTCAATTTTCTAGTTTAAAACTAAATGAATATTTGGAATGAGTAGGGAGTCTTTTATCTTAATTATACCCCCTGCAACAAGTTGGGGGAGGGGGATACTGGAATCTGGATGTCTGTCCGTCCGTCTCTAGACAAAATGGTTTCCAGGCATTCAAGTGTAGCCTTTCCATCTAGAATCGCCATATCATACATATAGAGTACCCATATGAGAAATGATGTTCTTTATCATATTTGGGGTCAAAAGGTTAAAGGGCAAGTGCACTGGGCATCAGAGTAGCAATATGGTTTCTGGGATTTAGCATTGTACTAAATTCCACATCAGTCATCATATCATACATATAAACTACCCATGGGTCGAAGATGATCTCTATTGAATTTGGGGTCAAAAGGTCAAGCTCACTGGGCAATAAAGTAGCAATATGGTTTTCTTTTAAAAATTTTGAATGGTTAACAACACCCTTTGTGAGATTGAAGTGATAATCTTGTGTTTTTGAATAGGAATCATATGCATATTTTGAAAGATGACAACATATGAGACTCCCTTTATGGACTATGATACTCAGCCTGTGGGCCGCTTGTTTTTTTTCAAATCATGATCTTAAGGGTTAGGGTGGACAACAATAGGGAAGCAAAGTTTAAAATGCTGTTAAATAGGAAAAATCTTTTAAAATCTTCTCAAGAATCACTGGGCCAGAAAAGTTTACATTTACATGAAAGCTCCCTGACAAAGTGCAAATTCAAGTTTATTAAAATCATGGCTCCTAGGGGTAGGGTGAGGATATATACATTTTGTTGGGTCAAAATGTTGGATCAAAATTTTCATGGGAATTTCAAAAGGTTTAAAGAACATGTAAGCGATGTGGCCCATGGGTCTTTTGTCTACTCTTCTAATGTGTTGTCACTGTTTAGGATAGATTTATCAATTTGAAATAAATATTGAAAAAAGTTGGGAGACATTATACGGCAGATATACGACGAAATTTCAAGGGGGGGGGGGGGGGGGGGGGGTATTCCTACATTGTAACGTCAAAACACAAAAGAAATTATAAGTAAACGTAAATTTCCATTGATTTTCCTGTTTTGTCTTCCTAAAAATAAGGACAGGTGTCATACTGGCGGCCGACACTATCGGAAGACCGCCATTTGAATAAGTTGCGACCGCCGTCGCTATAGATGCTTTCAAACATGTGCATACGTTAGTAGTACCAATTGCTCCCTTCTCATAAGTACATGTATATCACACTTTTTGCAAATTTAGTGACGACTCTGTAGAAGAGAACAACCACCACCCCCAATGCGGGGGAGGGGTGTGTACAGGAGCTGCAAGTCCAATCCTATTTAAATTTGGTAAATTTTAAAATGGACCAAACTTTATACCTGGTATATTCGAAAACATTGTGTATAAATTGCTATTGTATCTAAAGCCAGGTGTTCTGTTAAATTAACAACCTGTAAAATTGTAAGTGAATTACAAAGTCAGTTTAAACTAATGGAATATACGATTTCTGAAATTGGTTTAATTTATACAGTATATTCATGATATTGTAGTAATATTGCCATACTTCGTTTATCGGACTAGGTAGAATTTCCTCCGCTTCTTCGCTCATATAACCTGCAATTGTACGTTTTTATTTGCGACCAACCATGCAGGAACTATTNCATACTTCGTTTATCGGACTAGGTAGAATTTTCTCCGCTTCTTCGCTCATATAACCAGCAATTGTACGTTTTTATTTGCGATCAACCATGCAGGAACTATCGAGATATGCGACTAAATTTATTGTAGAAATGACATAGGACGCAAGTGAATTGTTCCTGAAATGTCATAAAAAATTATGAATATTATGGAGAAATGTCACGTTTTCTGTAGACAGTCTTTGCATTACTCCCCGGCTCTCCCAAATGTTTGGGGGGGGGGGGGGGCGAATTTCAACCTTTAATACAAACCACATAGACTTCGTATTCTTGTACATTGATACGCACATCTTTCAAACGGATAGGGAACCTAACGTTATAAAATATTCATGTATTTGAGTTTTTAAATACATGTAATTGCATAATGTGTAAGTCTCCAAAATAATATTTGCAAAACATTGGGTGTTAGAATTAAATCCTATAACCCACTCCTCCAACAAGAAATGTTGACACAGTTAATAGTTAGGACGTAGCTTTGGTTAAATCCGATTGTGACCTACTTGTGCGACGAAAGCACGATTGTATTTTGTATTAAAACATGAAACGAATTAAAACATGGTTACAGTACATTTTACTATGACTACGAAAACTGAATCGGTAGAAATACATGTATAAAAGTTATAAATTGCGATTTTAAAAACTTTAATGAAAATGATACAATTGTATTTTATTTCATTGTGCTTTTTATGTCTTTTCTTTCTAGTGATCTTTTTTAATGCTTTTAGAATATCGAACAATTAACCAAAAAATATATAGATAAACGTTGGTAAATGATGTACTAGTGTGCTATTCTCTTATTTTCTAAGATATTAATGAAGAACTCATTTATAGATATATCTTCTTCAACAATGTATTTCTATTCAGTGAAAACAATATCATACAACAGTATTCTAGTGTTTGAATGCGACACCGTTCGATTTTCCGTCAGATACCATGCACGATTTTAGACGATTGTGTTGCAGATTCGTGTACAACTATACAATCGCAAATGCAACTGTATAATACGCATTATTCCTTGGCACCAATATGGATGAAAGTCTCTGGAATTACACTAACCAAAGTCTTATCTTCACACACTTGGCTATTGTTAGAGGAATAATCACAGTCCTTGCGATATATAAATTAGAATGTTTCTGGGATCGTATAGTAGTGTGCCTTAGTCAGGAATCTGAAAGAATTAAATAGGAATTAATCAGGTGTCACCACACACAAAACATGCAGTATTCATAAAACAAAATCTACGTGAAAGTGCATTAATGAAAAGTGTTTCAACATAAACATTGTTATTGAAAAATTTCAATTTTTTTTAATCTATGTGTGATANCAACATAAACATTGTTATTGAAAAATTTCAAATTTTTTATCTATGTGTGATGGTGCATATTAATGCTGTTACTCCTTGAACCTTGAAATAATCATAATAAAAATACATTATGGTAAAACAAATAATTTATTGTACGTAAGAAATGATAAGTTCTGTGCTAGAAATTTTTTATATGATTAAAACTTCACATTAATAAACAATGCACGATTTCCAACTGTACATACAAATCTTGGGATTATTGTAATCATTCTTTTGTGTAAGGTTAATTTTCCTTTAATGAAGTTGTAATCCTATTTTTGTAACTAGCATTTTGAAAGTCGAATTCATGTTGCCAAATCCATACAACTGGATTTTTCCTTTGGCCTACATAACATTGCCAAATGAATTAACAAATGTAAAAATAAACAATGTGGGATGAAAATACAGGGTGGTTTTTTTGTTTGTTTTTTTGTTTGTTTTTTTATAAATAAGCTCTTCTTCAACATAAAACGGATTTTTGACTGCGCATGTCCGTTTAACACCATAGACTAGTTGGCCTAGTCACTGTCATAAAAATACTGATTAAAATATTTCTTTCTGTTTAGTTGCTGACAGGGATATATCCCCCATTTTGAGTAATGTTCATCTCCCTCTGTAAACTGTCTTTTCATGATTTCACATCTCATACATTTACAATTGTCTTTCCATTTCTTCCTTCGACTACGTCGGCCAATTTTATCATTTTCAAGTCGTTTATGGATATCTGCGCTACTCCTGGCCGTATAGGGACTATTTTCACGAATGGTTGACATGGAACGATTCTGTAGAACCTCGCTCCTGTCTAACCGTTCTGTCTGAACGTCTTTTTGTATATGAACTAAACCCGTGAGGGTACTTAAGTCAATATGGTATATACCCGATTTTTCTAGCTCTTGTAACTCCCGCTGGGGCTTTATGTTTGGTTCCTCTTCTTTTTCTTTCCTCTCAACACTCCTGGTTTGTAGCTTTTTGCTGTAAGATATTCGTTCGAATCTGTGTTTGGAGGCTTGCTTGGAGTCATTTTGAACCGCTGTAGCTATGTTGGGTAAAGATCTCGATAAAGCACTGTTGAGGTCCTTGTCTTTTTCTTTTATCTAGAATTGAAGTCAGTAGGTGATTTTAAGGATTTTGCAATATAGATTATCTTTATTCATTTATTTGTTTATATTTGGCATACAAAGAATTATAGCTAGTTAAATGAATTTGTCAGTATTGAAATTAATCAACAAACCTGTGATTACTAGAAATGAGAGGCTGCATGATCAATAATGTATGCTAGTTGGAAAATATACCGATATAGATGTATATTGATTAGTTAAGGATGCTAGCTAAAGGATCGATGATTTACAGCTGATTTCATTTCAGTAAATACATCAAGAAATGCTACCAGGTATATTTATCTTTCATTTTCACAGTTCATTTTATTTCATCGTTTGTCTGTTTTGACCCAAATTAATCGCTTTGCGATGGATTGTATATGATAATTAACAACAAATAACAACAATTATTGACATGTAATTCCTTTAAACTATTTTACTGTAGAAGTTTGTTGTTTTGGGGAGTTTTAAAATAATCATTACGTTAGAAAGCAAGCCTAAAATCTAAAATTCGCCAATTATCTGCAAGCCAATCCTGATCCATGGATGATTGATGAAATATTGAATTCTATTTGCTTCATCTGAATCTTTGAAATTGTCAAAAATACCACAATAATTTCTCATTAGAATACGAAAACTAAAAGCCAAGAAGCAGAAGCATATAAATGAAAACAAAGGGCACTGATAACAAGGAACTTCCATCACCAATTCCACATGCAGAAATGATCAGTCCACTAAACAAAGAACAATGATAACATATGGCATGCGAGCGAAATGAGAAAATCAAATTCTAGTGAGTTTTTTCTATACTAGTCCAAGTCACCTGATTATCACCGTATTTCCATCTTGTAAAATGAATCGTCACCTTTGAAATATTTAAAACATATTTCTATTATATCTGTCAGGAATACAAGTTAGTACTTGGTTTTCTGCAGATTTTATTTGATATCATACATATACTATAAGTAATAATGACTATGACACAGTAAATGAAGAGGCAATACATGTATAATAAAATCTTGATAAATTCACCCTTTCAGTTTGCAGTTTTAAAAAAGTTGGCATATAGCAACAGAAGTATTTAACACCACTTTGGAGAGTTTGGTTAACGATCACTTTCAAAGCATATACAGGTTTTATCACCGGTAGACCTTGGGGTTTGCGTTTTATGTACATAGCTTTATAATTTTGCCGGGTTATTGCATGATCCACAGTGTGAAGACATTATATAGCTTAAACAGATGGATAAGAGATTCTTCAAATACGGCATAAATTCTCGAGGAGCTAGCAAGTTCTTCTTTCACCTCTAATTTACTCAGTGCAAGAGTAAGATAATTGCATAAATTATTGATACGTGAAGCAGTATATACTATATATATCCCACGCGAGTTTATGTTAATATGCTCTATGGGTGAACTTAGTATAGTAACGCAAATGTTGCGCCAAATGAATGTATATTGACAAAATTTGTCTACTTTTCCTGTATAAACCAGGCAACACTTTTAAATATTAATCGTTTATATCATAGACCTCAAGGTAATATATAATAAAACTATGTTTATGTTGCAGTAGTGAATATTTCTGTGACGGAATGATTTACCTGGATTCCCACTGTCTTTTTAGTATTGGTGACGACGTCAGATTTGGCCGCCACCACGGGGAGCGATGTGTTAGTCGAGGTAGTGATGACGCTGGAGGCGGTACACAGGGACGGCAGCTTCAGACTGTCTAATGTCAGAGAACGGGTGCCTATCCCCATAGACTTGTTCTGTCTCTGGAAAGTCAAGCACAGGACATCAGAAATGACGTTATGAACTATTAGTATGACCATGCAATGTAAAGACTATATATCTTCTTTTTTTTCCCTCACCAAATATTAAACACTTTTACATAGTCTGTATTCAAAAACTAATGATAGGTGAGTTGTTTTTTTTGTTGTTTTTTTTATAGATAAAATAACAATATGTGATTCAAATGATAAAGATTTATGGATGGTAAATAAACATTCAATAGGATCAACAAAAATTATACATATATAGAATATAGTTTTCCTCATTTCAGCTGTCTTAGGGCGTGGTATGTGTTGTAAAAATGTCGGTACTGTATGATGATAATATTTGACACATCTTAAATGCTGGGGTAAATGTAAATATTTCTATTTAAATTAAACAAACACTTTTAAAAATCCCGATGGAGTGCACACTTGTTATGAACACACAATGCAGACGACCATTTATCGCAGTTGGCAATCCTGCATTCACAAGAACAAAGCAAATATTTAAAGTACCAATTCATGCATCTTTAAAGGATCTTGTTTTAAAGTTTTAAATTCAAATTAGACATCACACATGTGTAGTTGTTAAAAAGAAACGCAATAAGCGACCTCAAAATTGAACATTTTGAAACCAAAGAGTTTATCCATAATTGATCTCTTCCTACCTTAGGAACGATTTGAGCTTTAACTCCAAAATCGATTTTTGGTAGATTTCTATTACGATCTTGCAGAACTTTCCATCTCTGAATATAAGAACTTCTGTCTGTTTTTCGATTTTTACGAATATTACCCGGACTTGGAACACGTGGACTTGTCTCTGGCGAATAAGTTGACATTTTCCCCCGAATATTTACTTACATTAAAGTAATTTGATATCTGTCATCAAATGTCAAAGTTCGGTCTTTTATATCCATGATCCAATAATTATACCTGTCACAAGAAACTCGTGTTTAAAATTCTCTCCACGACATGAACACATAACGGTACATCCACATAACCACTAAACATCAAAATAAATACACTTTAATCATATCCATCGACCACCAGACAGTTTTTCCTTTTTATTCTCGTGTAGAGGAATTACGCTGTTCCACTGTGTTAACTTCCAAAATTCTTTGTTGTGTTTATGTGTGCGTTGTCTCCTCGCTTTTATCGAAAAGAAAAATCAGTCCAAAAGATATACACCGTAATTAGCACCTACGTTGACATGGGGTCTTAAACGACGTAAATCTTTTCAACACCGAATCTACCTGATCGGTCAGAGGGCTAGTTGGTGGCAGAATAATTATATTGCCCACCGTCGATATTTTTAACCATGATCCGCTTTGATCCGTGGTACCCTGAATGCGGCTGTTGATTTCCCATGCACTCCACTAATAAAGATTAGTGTAAGCGCTATTTGTATGAAATAAAAATATTACATGCTGTAAGCCCATTTTATTGATTCTATGCTCGTATTTCTCATGAGCTTAACAGGTACTGTATGTGAAAAACGAAGTTTCTTGTTCTGGAAAGGGGATACATTACAACAATCTGCGCGTGTTGGACGTCTTTTGAATTACTTAATATTCTAAGTGTATTTCATTTTTCTGCAAAATTTGTCCCGCATCGGTGTCATAATTATACCGTCTACGAACAAAGTTCGGGGATTGGGGCACACAGAATTCACTCTGTTCGTCTGTCTGTACAGACTCGTGTCCTGGCCATAATTTCTTTGTTCACTATGAGACGATGTGTCGCGTACATATATGACCCCTATGACCTTCACCTTTGACTTCAAGGTCAAAATTATATATATTTTTAACATGGATTCGTTTCTTTGTTCTTCGCCATAGGTATTTGGCACATGGATGTAACACCATGAGACGATGTGTCATGTACAATCATAACCTCGATATGACCTTGACCTCAAGATCAAAAAGATGGATGTCTGTGTGGGACACAACTTTCGTGTCTTTCCATTTTCGGTGTATGGGCGAATCACTACAAGACTTCAGTATGAAGGAGTTATGGGTCTTTGAAATACAAATATATTAGAAAAGTACATTTTAATGGTTTAGCTTCAATGACTCGGCTTATGTCGGTGGCTGGGATATCCTTTGTGAGTTTTACTCACAATATTTTTTTTACCTTCACAATTTCATCGTTTCCAGAACCACTGGGCCAATTTTAACCAAACTTTACAGAGTATCTTTAGGTAAAGTGGATTACAATTTGTTCAAAACTAGAACTGTCCTATCGGGACTAATACCCCCGCGGGGCACACTACATAATGTGAACACAACAGATTTTCTCAATTAACAGAACTTGTCTAATCAATGGGAATATAGAATATAATTCTTTAGGAGGAGTTGTGGACGGTGCACTAATGCATACATGTGTGAAAATGCCTAAGTCCAAACGTTCATATCTTGTACAAAAATTGTCCAAAATAAAATTCCTGACAATATGCACATCTCCATTATGGGATCTAACACTCCACAAAGTTCATAAATATCCTGCAAGAGTTTGCAGACAAACGCACTGATGCATAGGTATATTGGTGAAAAATGCCTAAGTCCAAACGTTCATATCTTGTAGATGTTCCTCACTCACCTTTATTTATTGATAACGAGTTCAATATTGTACCCATCTTAGAGGGAAATTTTTAGAATATCTTAGATCCATACTGCTACAGGCAGGTCTGAATGACCCTGGCTATGCAGGTCATCATTCAGAATCGGACGGCTACAGCTGCAGCAGGCATCGAGGATCACGTTATAAAAGAATTAGGTAGATGGTCCTCAGACTGTTATGTCAGATACATTAGACCAGATTCAGACATCGTAAGGAAAGCTCAAGAGAAATTACCGGTAAGTGTGTAATATTCTCTGCCTACTGTGTT
>CAJDSM010031318.1:0-18993 GCA_903981925.1 Ostrea lurida
TAAGAGCAATAGTTCAACTATAAACACGATAGCCAAATGTTGAATTAATGCCAAGATGTAACCATTTCCGACAAAAGGTTGCAAAATGTATGCCTGTAGTAGGTACATATGGCCTTTGTGCAAGATGGAATTTTTATCGTGCTACGACTTCTATAATATGACATCTCAGTTTTTGCGGTATTATCCGAAGGACCATTAATGTAAAGGGAAAGATAACGAACAGTGACCACTATCGTAAGTCACGACTAGAATACAAAGAATTGGGCAATGTATGAAGCATGTATGTGCACACTTTTCAGTGGTCAAGTATGGAGAAAACAAACGCTTTTATACTGTCTAAAAGACTGTTGATAAACACACCATACGTGTACTGATTCATATTTAGCGGTTAAGGTGATCACGCAAAAGCACTAACTTAGACGTGGTACATGTAAAATCTTAATACGCTATTATCGTACAAAGAGAAGAAGCGCCAAATCTTAAATACGCTAAATACATGTAGAATAAATGTCCACCTCTTTGCTTCGTGCAAACTAGTCTGTGATATACAGGATCTTCTCCGGCATAACCTTGGAAGCGTTTTGTAGATGTTAATGATACTTGTTCCTGTTTACAGACAGTAATACGCGGGGTTTATAGTGGCTTTGCAGTGGTTAATGTGACCCAGTGGTTGGAGCAATGAAACTGAGAACAGGAAATCGTTGGTTCAACTCCTGTTTAAACGTTGATCTCTCCAAATGAAAAATACAAGCATACATATTGACTACCTTGCATTTATTCGATTCGCCAATGTTTCGCATTAGAGGACACTACGACTTGAATACATGTTTTGACAAACATTAGGGGCATACTTCTCAGAGTTTTTGACATCCAAATATGATTGAACTTTTGTCGAATAAGATATAAATGAACATGAACCTTTGTGCTGGGAATATTTTGTTCTATTTATATGACATTTATATAGTAGGAAAGACATCTTTCTCAGACCTGGCTCTCAAACGTGTTCGTCTTCATAGAGTGCGCTGTACGGGATGGAGTGGAGCAACCTGAAAAAAATGTTCCTTTGTTGAAATTGATATGGTTAACGTTCAAGTCAAAGTTTATCCAAATATATAAATTATATTACAATCTGCACATAAATGGTCAACTCAAGTTTGACACTTACAACTACACGAGAGCGCAATTCAGGATTTGATTAGTCCTAAATAAAGTACAATGTTTCTCTGCAATTTGTGGTAGTTCAAATGTTGTATAAATTTTCAGTTAAAGGGTGACATTAATTGATAGTGAACAATCTCATTACCCCTAAAGAGCTTTTGATATTAAAGATGAATTGGCGAAGTAAACAATGTGTTAAACGTAATCATAGCCCAAAACAATACATTAGAAAGTCGAGTATAGGGCAACACGGACCTCCGACAAAAGCGAAAGGCAGCACAGGTGCCATGGAGGAGTAAGCAACCTCTGCTGACCGGTCACACCCGCCGTGAGCCTTAATTCGAATTTAGGTAAATGCGGGATTATCCGTTGTCAAATCTAGTAGGGAAAAGAAGTTAAGCAAAAACGGATCCCAGAAATATCAGAGTAAGCACTAACCTGTTGACGCCCGGCCACATCCGCCGTGTTCCCAAAATATTGATCGTGTAAATAAACAAAGTACATGTAATCCGTAGTCAAATCAGTGTGTAAACAACGGCTTAATTCATGTAATTTGTATGACACATGTCACAAAACATTTGATGAAATGTGTATTCTATTGGTAAATTACATTGATATAGCGATGTAGAATTTGCAAAATTTTAGATCAAACTTGACTGTCAAAACGGCTGTAACATCAAATAATTAAGTACGGTTTTTTTTAGCCTTTCATTTGTCAGTTTAGCGTGTTTCAATCTCAAAATCGATCATAGGCAGACCATGTTCGTATCAAATGGGTTGAGAGGCATAGCACCATGATTTACCATTGAGTCAAATGTTGTCTGATGTGTTTCATAGCCATTGATAGGCCGTTTTTCACACACTGATCTGACTGCGGATTGTTCCGTTTACCTGATCAAAACTATGGATCACGTCGGGTCTTACCTGGTTTTTGAAACAGGGGATGTTACTCCTCCAAGGGCACTGATCCACTTCTGGTGTGTCCTGTCCGTGTTGTGTCCAACTCTTGTTTTTGTATTTTATTTGGGACTTACGAGATTGATCACTGTTCGTTATTCTTGCCTTATATGCAAGTAAAACAGAATATTGCTCCACAATGTATTATTTACCGTGCGCGAAGTATGTTGGGAGTAATGGAAAAAAGGCTTCTACATTCTTGTTTTTACAAAAAAAATCATGAAACATTTTCTTGAAGGTTAAAACTTTTATTTTACAGCGATCTAAGTTGTGGATATATGCATCTGGTTTTTTTTATATAAAAAAGGTATAATGTTATATTGCTTACTTTTGAAATCAATGCCAAAACAGTGTATGTTTGTCCAGACTTGCCGTGGAACTTCCGGAAGACCACAACTCCGCGGAGATTCAACGTGAGAGATGTGGGCTGGGGTACAACCCTGTACCCTGACAGGGCTGGAGTTATACTTCCGTCCTAGCGGCGATTCAGGGTCGGAGAGAAGCATTTCCTGTATCTGTAAAGCTTGTCGCTTATATCCTTACAATGCAACAAATGAAAAATGACAGACAACACTTGGAATTTGATTCGCAGGATCGGCAAGTTTACTCAATACGACCATGGAACAACAAGAGACTTTTCTCTGCGCAAAAATTGGTGACACTGAAGGCAATGCAGTTATTAAGTGGACGTAAATGGAGCGCGTGTGAAACTCTTACGCAACAAAGCTTCATCCATCTTTTTTAAAAAATCCACTGCTGAAATTGGTATCACTATATTTAATTGATGTTTACAGCCTTGAGATTATTTGCATGTGTGATGGCTGCAGCGTTGATTGCTATAGGGCTGATAACGAGGAGGTTTTAGTCTACTAGAGACTAATATAGGACTGATAGTGACTAACTTAGAATAGATAATCGGCAACCTCTTGATTAATATCAACCAACTATAGGATAATAACGACTAAGTAAAGCTTTATATCGACTGACTTATACATCGTGTTCAGCGTGTGCTATCTCCAGCACAAAATCAAACCAGTGCATGTCATTCTAGGGTGCCTAAGGATTCTGTAAAGGGGAAATTTTCGTGTGAAGTTTATTTTCGCTATATCCGCGATTATATCAACGATCGCGAAATGAAACTAATCGCCAATGCTATTCAAAGTAGTTGAGGTATGAGTTCATCCACAGGAAGGGATTAATCCGAGAAATTCAAAACCATTGTGGATACCTAACGATAAAAGTCGCAAATTAGCCCTTGACACTACCCTTAAGCCCCTTGACATGCTAAAGAAACAAAGTATTAGGCTCAGCATTTTTCATGCGCAAATTCTCACTAAGTCATATGTTGACTGATTTGTTTCATACCCTTTGTTAGACTGTCTTTTTCATACTAAATTTGACGACGGGTAACCCGTTTACTTTGTTTCGACTACGGGTTCACGCGGGTGTGACCGGTCAGCAGAGGATGCTTACTCCCTCCATGCACACCTGATCCTGCCTTTGCTTTTGTCGAAGGTCCGTGTTGCCCTACACTCGATTTTGTATGTGTTTTTGGGACTATGATTACGGTTGCATACATTGTTACTGTCGCAATTTTATATGTAACAGTAACGCAATATATCCAATAAAGCAAACACTTTTTTCTCAATTCTATTGATTAATTTTGCGCATGAAAAGTGCTTAGGCCTAAAACGTTGCTTCTATACATGTGAGTAGCGGCACTAGTAAGGTCCTCTGTGGATCAATGCAGAGCGGACAAACACCAACCTGGTATCTTTCGTGTTTTTCCGGAGGCGAGTGTGTTCGGTTGATGACGTCGTACTCCGGTGAATCGACAAACTGATTTTTCTCAATGCAGTGGACAAACATGTTTTCGTATTGCACCTTCAATCTATGGATAGAGATATTGACTTTAATGCTGCCGAAAAAAAGTATATATCTCAACAAGTGAAAGAAAGTATATCTCAAAATGCTTCTTTGAAAATAAATGAAAAGAAATCACAATTTCAAATTTAAAAATCTTGCAATACGCATTGGATAATGAAAACACGTTTTCCCCATTCTTGCCATAATCACATTCTATTGCAACTAATCTAATCTTCTGAGTCTTTATACGAGATTGCATCTTTTAACCACACATTTTATGCTTCTCATGGTTAATAATCTTCTCGACAATTCTTCATTGAATTTTGTAGTCTCCAATATCAATACCAGGAAGGATAACTCTGTATATTTTCAACAATTGCATTTACAGAAACAGGAGTTGTACATATTTGTTATGACAGTGAAACAATATGTATCCTTCGCGTCAATGACAATAAACAGTAACTAATCTTATGTTCGAGAAATTAACGGTAGCAAATTATTGCCCAAAATGTAATTTGATTAATATACCTTGTAAAACAAAACAATAGACCATTCACTGTTTTCAAATGAATGGCATTAGTGAATGTCAAGACTTGCCTTCACAAATAATCTAGAGAGTTTCTATGAATAAATGTTTTGTTTGTATGATTTGGTGAAGATTACGAGCAGTAATCAATCTTAAAACTCCTGTAAGGAAGGTAAATGTGTTAGTTTTATAGCATACCTGCCTTTTATCAAAATGGATATTCTTTGTCCACATGGAGTTATTCCCTCTTTAGCATATTCACAGAATCTTTCCATTTCGTGGACGTAGCCTTGTTTTACAAGACAATCATACTCTACCTTGCTCACTTTCAGTGGCTCGAATAATTTCTTATGCAAATCATCTAAATCTTTATTTGCCTTGTTCGGAAACATCCGGTATCCGATGTATGAAAGATGAAAAAGATTCACAAGAAAAAAGCCAGCTGACCATCCGAGGACATCCGGCATACACACAATCAGCCCTGACCACAAGGAAAAGAAAAGATAGCCCGTACCAAGAAATATTCGTAGACAGAACGGATAATGCCGAAAACTGTTTGGAATCAGGAATGATAAAATGAGGCACATGTTGGCTAGCTGGAACAGTGAATGCTGTGCTTCTTTCCAGTCCCCACAGGTCCCCTGGGCGTCCTCAGACTGGGGAGGAGTGTGGTTCGATGTGGACACACCGATCAGCATGTCTTCAACACTCTCTTAGTTGCTTACATAAATCCAAGGTGTGCAACAAGAACTTTGCTGATCTTCCTGTAGGAGAGAAATGATAATGGAAGAAAATTGTGAAGGCGTGGAATACAAACACATACTGGACCGTGTAAAGGCATGAAATACAAACACATACTGGACCGTGTAAAGGCATGAAATACAAACACATACTGGACCGTGTAAAGGCATGAAATACAAACACATACTGGACCGTGTAAAGGCATGAAATACAAACACATACTGGACCGTGTAAAGGCATGAAATACAAACACATATTGGACCGTGGAAAGGCGTGAAATACAAACACATATTGGACCGTGTAAGATTTTGATTAAAAAACAGTGATTCGGGACCTTTCGAGAAGAGAGCATATGATCAATACTTTGGATTCATAAATTGATATTCTAGTATTGATTGATTGATTATTTACTGTTTTATGTCACACTCGAGAATATTTCACTCATATGGAAACGTCACCATTGCCGGTGAAGGGCTGCAAAATTTAGGCCTATGCCAGGCACTCAGGGCCTTTGCGCTGGAAGGGATCTCTTTCGTGCCACACTGTGACACGGGACCTGTTTTTCCGATCTCATCCGAAAAACCAGCTCATTTAGTCTCTTACGACATGCAAGGGGATGCTGCGGACCTATTCTAACCCGGACCCCCACGGGTGATATCCTATTAAATATGTTGGTATTAATGAAGCTCTGTTAACAAAAATAACTAAATCAACGATTTATATATCACTTTTAAAGGGGCATGGACACGTTTTGAACTAAACATGTTCAAATTTTAGATTGCCAATTTTAATTTTTACAATGCTTGACTAAGGTTTTTCTAATTGTCAGGGAAAAAAGTTAACGACATCTGTTGACTTACAAGTGAGATACAGCACTTACAATTCTTTGTTATGTAAACAAGGTCCGAACCATGATTTCCTTACATGTATTCAATATGCTACTAACGTTCCATTTAAAGCAGATTTTTTTTAAAATTAGAAGTTCATTCTAAACATAATTAAACAGTGTCTAGTTTCTTTACATCTCATATTGTTTTAAACATGATATTTTTTACGAAGCAATATTTTTGTAAACATAAACAAGGCTCGAGCCTTGTTTACATAGCGAAGATTTGTGAGCGCTGTATCTTACTTGTACTCAACAACTGACTCTCAAATTTTTGCTGATAACTAGAAATAACTTGATTAAGCATTTTTAAACATCAAAATTGGCAATCAAACCTTTGAACATTTTTAATCCAAAACGTGTCCATGTCCCTTTAAAACATTAAACGATTTATGACCATATGCAACTTTACTGACAAACAATCTAACATAGACACAGACCTTTATATCTGATCAACAGGTCAAGTTAACCAAGAATTTACGTAAAGGAAATTACATCTATACTATAATTGGCGCCAAGAATGGCGTCAATTGCTGTAATCTAATGAACAGCCTTCATGTACAATTCTAATCACCTCTGCTGAATTTAATTACAATTACAGTTTTACGCAAAAGTTAATGAATTCTTCAATTACTTCTCTTAACCAAATACTTCGAATACACTCTTAAACACAATCTCTTTAATAAAACACATATGTATACACACAGGATTGAAGTGCAAGCAAACTTGTACTTATCAATGTGATAAGTTATGAATAACTTTAATATGAAAAGGCAAAAATAACGAATAGTGATAAATCTCATTAATCCCAAATGGAATACAAAACAAACGTTTGGCAAACACCGACACCTGGACACACCAGAGATGGGATCAGGTGCCTAGGAGGAGTAAGCATCCCCTGTCTACTGGTCACACCAACCATGTTCGTTATCTTTGCCTTTACACTTCTAGTTTGCTGGAATATATCGAATCGACACATGAATGAAAATTATTATCATTGATATATAAAACGTCACTCTATATCGCAGTTTATAATTCTTAATATGCCTCCAACTTACCTAGTATTGTATAAAACGAATAAATATTACTTTTATTTCAATAATAGAAACAGGTTAGCTAACAAAGGAAAATAATTTGTGTCCATGGGAATTCCAACAGACTAAATCAAGTTCAATACAGAAACAATTGACGTCAAAATATTTCAGATACCTTTATGTAAAGGCAAAAATAACGAACAGTGATCAATCCCGTAAGTCCCAAATAGAATGCAAAAACAAGAGTTGGGCAAACATGGACCCCTTGACACACCAGAGGTGGGATCAGGTGCCTAGGAGGAGTAAGCATCCCCTGTTGACCGGTCACACCCGCCGTGAGTCCATAGTCTTGATCAGGTAAACGGAACAGTCCGTAGTCAAATCAGTGTGTGAAAAACGGCTTAACAATGGCTATGAAACACATCAGACAGCATATGACTCAATGATAGTTCATATTGGTAAACTAAATTGTTATTGCAAGATAGAATAATTTTATTAGTTAATCAATTTCCGCGTTACAACTGAAGTTAAGCATGTGGGCACATATCTTACATACTCAATTGTATTAAAAGTAGGACAATGCTAGCATCATTAATCCTTTTATTCTGTTTAGGATATCTGCCTAACCAACTGCATGTGAAAAGAGAAACCATAGCGTGATGTTAATCAATGCATGTGCACTACTAGTATTCTGTTTCAAATTCAGCTAAAGGTACATATCAAGGTGGAATACTACACCAGAAAAATTAGTAGTGGATATGATAAACAATATTTTGAAAGCAAAAAAAATAATTCACTTTATTTTGTCAAAAAACGCAGTTTTAGTAGAATGCAATTTGAAAGAAAAAAAATTAAAACCCTGCTGGAATCGAACCCTGGATCTACAGTTCAGAAGGCAACGTGCTAACTTACTAAGCTACTCAGCTGTGCATTTAACTTTGAAATGAATTGATATATAACCCTGATATTGATATTTTCATCCATGTTTCAAGCGGAAATCAGCCATAATGACGATGTAGAGATGTACCTTAAGATGAACTCGTCTGTATTCAATAATGACAGCGTTTAAACAGCGTTAAGATGACGCCGTCTGTATTAAATAACAAACGTTAAAATGACGAACGGAAAAAAAAGTGAAAAAAAAAAAACATTAAAAAGCATCTATGACTCACATTAGCAGTAATTAGATATAGAACAAGACTTGAATACAGACTTAAACGGACGGGAAACTGGGAAACAACAGAATCCTGATATTAGTCATTGATGCTTTTTCATGCGTGGAGGTCTTGGCAATAGCAGTAATACAGCACATATTGTTATATTTCGTTATGAATAAGCCGTGTCTGATTTTCGTTATTTGGCCTAGTCATTCATCGTTTCTTTTTGTTTAGAATAGGCCCCGTTAAATACTGCTGCGCACTATACCCTTCATCCATTAGGTATGGTTTAGATCATGTTCTACACACGAATAGTATGATTGTATGAAAGTCCTATATACCTTTTCGCAATCAGATTATTTTTTCTCCGAATGCAAACAAAATCCGAACAGCTGATCGTCAATCTTGTTGATACCTGCGCTTTCTTGATATATTAATTTATTATTTAATTTAAGAGAAAAAACGTTTCCAATGACCCCAACTTTCCAATCTTTAAAAAAGAGAAGAGTTCCAAAAAAACCGTTTTTCTAGTGATATCATTCGGGACACCCCCTGACAATTTGATACGAACAAAATTGGAAGTCTGTTTCGAAGGGAAGTCAGCCAATTTTTTATTTACTGGCATCGCTGTAGCACTCAACCTTAAATAGCCTCATTAAAGCCAACGCACGTAGACTATCGAACGAAATCTTTTTCGATCTCTCCTAAATTGAAACTTTCGCATAGTAATAGATCAACGTTACAAGAAGAGCGAATACAATTCAATCCCTTCAGAAATTATGATGATGAAAATATAATTATACACAACAATGATAGATTTTTTGTATTTATATAGTGTGTACAGGTGCTTGCATGATTTGTCTGTTCTTCAAAGAGCAGATAACACAGAAATTATTATCAACTAATTGTGCAAATCAAGATCTCAATCATTATTATTTTTTTCCAAACCAGGTAATATAGACTGGTTTTTTTCCGAGAAAATTACAAGGATGCTATATTTATACGATTTAAAAATATTTTTTTCTTAAAAGACCAACCGCAAATACAGCGTTATAATACCAAATACAAAATTACAGAAGGAACGTCGCGTATAGACCTTTAAGCTTGAAAGGTGATAGGTAAGAGGAGAAAGATGTCGCTCCTACTTCGCATCAACAGTTGATTTTTGTTTTCATTGATATTGTAGTAGAATGCAATTCCGGACCTACATAACTACCCGAGTGATACATGAACTAGAACGCATATTAGTAATACTACTGTAACATATCCGTCGGAACTTAGTTTAACCCACGGTTGCACATGTATGTAGCTACACCGCTGGATCCTCTCTTTAGATTCAGTTGTCAGTATTAAACTGAAGATAAATATTTTATCATTTTCACAATCTTCACAGAATTTTAGAAAATACAAATGAACTGGTATTGGAAACGATAATACAACTTTTTTCTTAAAATGTTGCCCGTTGCTCCGGGTCACCTCCAGTCTAATAAGCGAAGTCATATTTTAATTATACATATAAGATCGAAACAAAAATTTTACATTTTATAACTCATATACGTAAAGGATATAAAATGTTAATAATAAATAACCCTGTTAACGTATCTTTTATATAATTCAAGGCTTGTCCACGAACTTTACGGCAACCCTCGTATTTAGACAGAAGTAGGCTTACATTCCAAATTTTTGTTAGATTCCACTGCACTTGAGTCAACTACTTATAAAATCAGTGTGCACGCTTGAAGCAAATGTCAATATGACCAGTCAATGGATGTTTATATGTACATTGACCTTTGAC
The DNA here is from genome assembly GCA_903981925.1 of Ostrea lurida. Lineage (NCBI taxonomy): Eukaryota > Metazoa > Mollusca > Bivalvia > Ostreida > Ostreidae > Ostrea > Ostrea lurida. The sequence continues at coordinate 10,121 of CAJDSM010031318.1, forward strand.
GTATAATAGCATAATACTTTAAGGAAAAAATTCAACAAGGCCCATTCCGGTCCAGTAAATGGAGGATGTCAAAATACTTATTTTTTTATTCGATTCCATATATTCCATCTGACCTTCAACAAAAAAACAACCAGGAGATCATTTCACGATCTACTTACAAAAACATATATTTGTTACATAACTCGAGTGGTTTAAAGAGTTTTGCTTCCGGGTGGAACCGGGGAGGTCGTGAGTCAAGCCTGCTCGGTGCCATGGTGCATCACGCTTACGAGACGTTGAAAATACGTAGCGATTTGCTCCCTCATCAAACAATCAGACATTAAAGATTCGAGGATCAGCATCTACGGTCTTATCGGATATTAACCTTGAAAACGGGCGACCCCCCCCCCGTTTCATGCCTCAGGCGTTTTAGGTACGCTAAAGAAGCCCTCACTGCCACCGGCCCCTGTAGCCCCTTGTTCACCAAAAAAATTATCGATCATTAGGTTCCTACGTAAGGTGTAATCTTTACGATCTTTCGTTTCTGTTTTACACAAAAAAAATCTTACGAGATCTGGTAAGGAAAATTTCGTCGTAACTTTATCGAGAGCCTAAGGAAAGCTCTCATTAAGGTTGGTAAAAATTGATCGTTAAGGGTAAAATATGTTCAACGTAAGTTTACATTTTGGGTAGTTCACACTAACAACTGGTGACGTCTCAGAATGAGATTAAATATTCTTGACCAGAAGTAAAACAAACAAACAATCAACATATGCTTCATCGGCAAGATCAATTACTTAATTACTAATTTTATGACAAAACACACTTTAGCAACTTCCACCCATGAATTGCTCACGAGACAACTATAGTTATCATGTATTTACTATTATTGCAATGCATATCTGTTAGGGTTCTGTTGTCTCAGTTGATATGGATACACAATTTGGTAGAATTGCACGGTGGTTTAGGTTTAGAATAGGTTTTCAGTACCACTTGCTCACGTAAGAGGTGACTAAATGGGGCAGGGTACTTCGGATGAGGCCGCAATGAACAGACGCCCGTGTCACAGCAGGTCATTGGACAATGACTAAGGATATTTCTGTTATAATGCTATAAAAGCCAAGCATACGTCTAAATTTGCAGCCTTTACTGACAATTTTTACGATCTCCATAAGAGTTTAAAATTTCGACCAAGGGAGGCAAGTTGAAGAATAATTTACCTAACCAAACATTTCATTACTAGACTAATTGTGATCGCCAAGATTTTAGATTATCTCCAAAAAGGCAGAATTAAAGATCAAGCTGGTTAACAGTCAACAGGGGATCGATTGACTTTTTAGAGCACCTGATTGCTATCCGCGAGTCGATGTTGTTCGAACGAGAAAAATAGCAGTTGTGTGTGCGATATTCTTTGGAGAAGCAGCCCTTTTGCCCAACGCTAGTCGGAGTGTCGATGGCCTAAAGGTTGGCCCTCAGACTTTTTTGTCAACCGAGAGGTGTGCGTTCGAATTCGCTGGCTTGCGTGGCACCAGTATGAGCGCTGTGTCCTTGGGAAAGCACTTTACACCAGAAATTTCTTCACTGGACTAACTCCAAGTTTTAAAGGGCACGTACCTTAGTTGATAGACAGTGAAAGATAATTCGTCAGATTTAGATTTCTAAGCGCTGTACGCAGCGCTTAGCACTAAGAAGGTGCTGGGTATTGTATCGATCTGTACTTGGGTAATAAGTGTATCTGTTAAGCGCTTTGATACTGACAATGGGTACCTACATGTAGGGTAAGACTAAAGCGCATATATAAAAAAAAAACAAATCATTTTAAAGTACTCTTTGGCGCAATATTTAGTCGTATGAATAGTCAGATAATTGTATATTTCTTTCTTCGTTACAGTCGCGAGTTTGTGACTGTATCATCAATAGTGAATCGATGTCAATCACCTTCTTCTTCGGCTTGGAGTCCATAGGTAAGCATAATGTTCAGGTAGACGATGAGAATTCATGGTTATACGTGAGAGGAGAAAAATTATGAACCAAATACCGGCACAGAATAACAGAGTGTACTTACTTAGTTATGTTGTTTTGTGAAACAGGCGGGTAGAAGGCAGGGAAAAAAAATGAACAAAAAGCTTCAATTGACAGATCGAACAGGCAGTAAGCCAGCAGTGATTCAAAAAATGTTGCTAGAGGGATTAGCTCGGAGATGTTAATGACAATCGGGAGTTTTTATGCGAAATTCAATTTTTTGGCAGAAGGTTTGCCAGATAGGCTGCAGTCTATGCGGGACGTCACTATGAAGAGATTGGTGCCAATGTGGACGAAGTCACTATGAATGGGGTCCAATTGTGGACGACTTAATTAATGAAGGTCCATTTCGAGAAGACCTACGATCAGCTCAGAGCGAAAGTATTTACCAACCAAGCTAGGGTGCTCCTTACCAGGAGCATCACGCAATGGAAGGCTGCTTTTGTAGTATTGTTTGGGATCAAGTGTCAGGATCCTTCAAAGGCAACTTACCTCAGATAGAGGGAGCACATGGAAACCGTAAGGGTGGGGAAATTACGAAAGTTGCAAGATTTACCCAGAGAGACCGTTCGTTGCGGAGACTAGTCAGAAAACCATACCACATATTTCTCTGAACTCAACCAATCGCATGATGTTTCTCGCTACCCGGGCCCCGCGCGACCTGCGGACGACCGAAGCCAGTTGCTTTGGAGGGCTTCGATTAAATCCGCACACGCAGCCCGCGCGCGCATCGACCTACCGTGCCAGGGGTGTAAAAGGAAAGCATGCGAGCGACAGTAAACAAAGAGCAAGAACGGGCGGCGGCTGCAATGGTTGCGGGGCGTGCAACAAGGTATCGGAACGGGAGAGCTTTCTACCGATATATTTGCGCTGGTATGGACCGATCAATTGGTCGCAGGAGGGGGGTCAGGTGCACTATACCACTGCAGACGATGGACATTCAGCCAGAGGAGCAAGGAAGCAGAGAACCCGTGGGGGAGCAAGACCTGTCGGGGTTAAAGGTTGAAAGACCAAGTGGCGAAAAGATGAACGTGAGAGTCTGTGAGGGAATCAGCACCCAGCATCATATTACTGAAACAACTCACAATAATGCTTCAACGACGGTGTGGAAAAAGAGATCGTGGGCATCAACATTATACTGAACCGGGGCCTTATTTCCAAGAAGGCGATGGTATAGTCCAGTTCAAAATTCCAAAATTGCATTAATCAACGAGAAGAGGCGAAGAGACGTAATCTCCCTGTTCCGAATGTTGCTTTGGGTAAAGCGGTAGAAAATCCCACATGCAGGAAGTCACAACGAGATACAATGGATATTACGAGGGGCTATGTTAAAATGGTGCTTGAAGAGAAAACCCCGTCTCTATGAGGAAGGCAGGGAAGAGAGAAGGAGATCAACCTTGAATGGATTATACCAAGATCATTAATGACCTCTATACGAATTATGTTCCAGTATGGGTGATACACAAAACAAGGCAGATCGAAGAATTTCTCGACAGATACACTTGGAGTTTATCTTTACAGAGAACTTTTATGACCGAAATGTTATGACAATATGGCAGCAAAATGGAAAAAGAGGAAGTTCAGATTCCGAGAGCGGACTCGTCGCAGGTAAATTGCATCGCAGAGAACTGAAAATATTGAAATGCATAATGCGAAAGAAAGCTTACAACGACAATACCAGGACGACTGTAGAAAGGAATTACCCTGCGGAAAATACAGACCGGTAACACAGGACTCGCTGAATGTGATCGCATTGGCGAGAAGTAAGTTTAAATGGCAAATATCAAACAAGAACTCAGAATCAGATAAAACTCAACAAAAAAGGTTACAGAGTGTAACAATTTGGCGCTTTTTGCATACAGTGTAATGTTGTCAACCAAGATATGGCTAGACAGAAAAGCGAGGGGATCGGGACTTACCTCAATGCTCATTTGTACCTGGTTGGTATTGCAAGTTGTCAGAACTTAACTTCGACAACGAATATACGGCGGAAGCTGCTATTGCTGATTCAGCAGGAATACCTTAGGGCCGCAGAGATACGCCGAGTGTGAGCAAAGCCAATTATATAATGTAACAATGGCCGACGAACATCCCGTGATCAAAAGTTTTCATATGTATAGCTTTGAGGAGGCTCATTCAAACAAAAATCTATGTTTACGTAATTAGTTCTCAAATTCAACTCAATCTAAAGGTCATTAGATCTGACTATTTACGGAACGAAATACGTAACATCATGATATAACCTAAAAGCTCTATGTATGCAAAGTAGTAGCATCTCGATGATCCACTTTAGCCGAGATCTAAGTCAGATTCTTGATGAACGCTAGACGTCGACGCGTACTTAAACATGGTGTAGCCATGGAATAGTGACCAGACAGGTCTCTCTGGGATATCAAAACATCTTGCAGATTTGAAAATCGCACGGCCCTCTTATATGAAAAATGGAGAATAAACGTGATACTCGAGAGCTGAATATCACCATATTTACTCCCGCTTTACCAATTCTTGAGGTCTGTTCAGTAAATATTGGAAACGCTCGGCAATAAAGATAGCAATGATGTGTAAGAAAAATTGCCACTGGGTAGAATCAGGATTGACAGATTGGACATATATTAATCTCCCCAGTTGTGACTCAACCAGCGCTGTCTGTCGATCAGCTAAAGATAACCGTTGCGAGGGATAGTACTCTTTATTAGGGATTTTATTGTGAATTGTATAATATCTTTCATACTAACGATATTTTCTCTCTCCTTCTTCCCAATGCAGAGCACAACTGCACTTACAATCATTTGAGAGATAATGACAGTAGATGAAATTTGGTTAAAACCCGGCGATATATCACATGATTTACAAAGGTATAGATCGTTTTACTAAATACATAAATTGTAAAAAAAATTCATTTCACGCAAAACAAACCCAACTATCTCCCTTATAAACGAAGATTTCCAAAAGCACAGTATATTTTTGGCTTTCAAATTTTTCGTTTTGCGAGGAAGCAGTCTGAACAACAGCACTGATGTGCGATGATTCACTGTTAATGTCCCCGAGAAGTTCTCTACAGCGGCCTAGTTTACCATACGTAGTGATTACTAAGATTTACTATGAATTTCTGTGTGCGTTATCAGCTACGTACTCAACGTAACCTGATCATAAAATCTCGTACCCTAGGGTGAGTATGAGATTCATTGGTACTGATCTAACATCATATGGTAAACAGTTGTGTAACTGCTCGTTGTTACTTAAGTCGACTGTAATTAAGTATACTCATACTGTAAATGAACTTGTGTTGACGTGTAAAATACAGATTTAGGTTAACGTATTGTGTAACTGTGTATGTGCATTATCAGGTTGGATGAAGCTACTATTGGCTTAACTATGATAGTATAGTCATATTAGTAATTCCTTGTATTAACTCACAGTTGGAACTATGATACTTGTTCTTATGTCTTCAGTTGGGATTATCCTTATATCTAATTTGATGGATAGATCACTACCTTTGTCAGCTTAGCTGTGGGTTATACAGGGATCGTAGTTTTGAGCTGAGATAAAATCATCTCGAGCTTTACATATAGTGTGTTAGTGATTCAGCTGAGTACTCATGTGACATGTTGGTTGTCGTTGGACAGGATTATTTAGTGAGATAACATGGTTAGTTACGTACGATATACTAGTTACAGATAATATAAGTGAGATATACTAAGATTTTTTGGTGCAGTACATTTGGTTACTGCGAGGGTAAGCTTTAGAGAGAAGGAAAACAAACTTGTTATTGTAGTACTTGGTGTATCAAGGTGAATGCGTAATATTACGTTTGGACATCTTGGGTTTATAACTCGCTAGACTAATGGTCACCTTTATATCCTTAGTAGAAACTATATCTATAGCTAACGGTTGAGTTGTAAACTGTAATACTAAAGCGCTTGAAAAAGTATTGAGAAAATATCACTCTGTAATTATGCAGGCTGTTACACATGAACTTTACATATTTCAAGTTGGATCCTTCTAGTGACAAAAGCATATAGACATACTTCCAAACTTAGCTTTTAAATTTCTGAAATGTAGTCTTAACATTATGAGTTCTGTATGGTCACGTTTAATGAGCAGTCTAACTGATAATAACTCAATTTATTTGATAAACATGTGATTAGTGACAACCTATGTAACTTGACAGGCCTCAATGTACTATGAGTCTTACCGTCTCTCGTACCTTGATCCCATCAGATAAAACAATATTCAGATATAAGAGTGTACATGGAGCTAGTGTGAGGTCCATGCACTCGAATAATGGTTATATTACACTAGTAATTATGTATACTGGTGATTTGTATAGTTATCCATTTAAGCGAATTGCACTGGTTGCCTTAATTCATCTTGTATTATCTGGAAGAAAATATAGACTATGGATTTTTTGATGTATTATCTCATAGTTCTTTGTGCGATTGTTGCTTCCAGTATGCAGCATCAGTACAAAGGACGTATGCTGAGAACATTAAAGGATAAACTCTAAGATGTTCGCGTCACTTTAGATATCTAAGAGAATTTTTAAACTATAAGGACACCTGTTGTCACCTGGTGTGCTTGCAGATTCCAAAGTCACTTAGTGTAATATCTAACTTACCAGATAATTGATAAGAGCATAGTTTGTATATATTCATGAAAATGCCGAACAACGGTACGACTAGTTTTGTACTGCGCTACCACAATAGTGTAGATCAAAAAATGTGAGTGTGCATTTAGTGTCGGACATAATTGTTCGTTTGAACTCTAGCGATTACAAGCATCATTTCAAAGACTTTGTTGGTATGTTTATCATTATGAACACCATCTCGCAACTCTACACACCGTATAATTTTAGCTATTTACTCCAATAGTACGTGTACTTATTGATATTATTGGTAAGGTTGCTGATTGAATAGGTTGCAGTTATGGACGAATAATTAACACACTAGCTGTGCACAATTATGTATCATAGTGACTGACACAAGTTCAGTAAACTGGATCCTGTCTTCATATAGTTTGATACTACAGGACGAGTGTTTGATACGTAACTCTAAATTGTCGCGCTGTTGTTGGTTTACTACTATACAGACGTAGAGATTAGATCAACTTGTATTGTACTTTAGATGCTGTTAGTATCTGTATAACTACAGAACTGAGTCATTCTACTATAACGTGTTACTTGTGTTGTGGTTAACAAGAATAGATACCAGTTAATAAGTCATGATACTATTCTAATAGATCATGACATAGCAGTTCATATCCTTAACGCTTTCGTTAAACATAAGACATCTATATGACTTGTGGTGTCTAATACAGCGAGCAGGGTCATTCTTAACACGCTTTTAAAACGACAGTCAAGCAATCAAATATAATTAAAACCGGTGCCATTCTTGAATTACTGTAGATTGTCGAAGCTATATGCCTGTCTAATAGAGGCACATGTGCGATTACACTACTTGAGTGTTTTCCATACCTGAATAGTTTGCCAATACGTCTCGTACAGTACACCTTTTCAACACATCTGATTGTTAATCACTGGGTAGTTGCTGTTTTCTGTAGTACTTACGCGAACATCATAAGACTATGGGCTCACGGCGGGTGTGACCGGTCAACAGCAGGGATGCTCTACTCCTCCTAGACACCTGGTTTGATGTGTCCAGGGGTCCGTCTTGGCCCAACTCTCATTTTGTATCTGTTTTGTGAATTACGAGATTGAGTCATTGGCTTTCGTTGCCTTTATTTGTTACTGTATCTAATACAGACATGGTTATCTTAAAGCTTGTTGAAAGCTGTCATATATTTGATACGGACGGGGTCATTTTAACGTTTGTTAAATGCTTGTCATTATTCAATATAGACTGGGTCATCTTAGCGCTTGTTAAACGCTGCAATTATTTAATATAGACTGGTCATCTTAACGCTTGTTAAAAGCTGTCATATTTATACAGACGGGATCATCTTAACGTTTGTTAAATGCTGTCATTATTTAATATTTACATTACTGTTTAATCCCCTAATAAAAATATTAGAATCTATTTTATGATATGTGCATTACTGCAAGAACCGAATCACCAAAGTTGGTTTGGGTATGAATACAGAACTACTTGCATGGTTTTAAATAAATATGTAAATATGTGAACTGTGTTTGGGTTGAAATGTATAACATGTTGACAATTTGATGTTTTTATTTTCAAAAAAAATATTAATAATACTTGGGTTATAATTTTTTTTATTTGCACTCCTTTTTTGTCGTTACTATGACATCATGAGTGCGTAAATGTCGCATTGCTGTATCTTTTTTCGTGTACATTTCATGTGACGACTTAACAATTACTTACCTAATGTGCTTGCTTATGAACGCTACTTCCCCAAAGGATTTTAGCGGGAAAGTTTTAAAACATACAATAAAAGCACAAACGAATACATTTTCGAAGAATGTAAATATAAGCAATAAATTATGATTTATTGAAAGATGTAGTCTCATAATTGCACGCGTGTGTGCAAACAAATTTTCATAACGCGCTAACGCGCGTTATTCAATTTGTATGCACACACCGTTTGCAGTATGAGGACTTCACTCTCTTCAATAAATCATAATCATTGCTTAATATATAAGACATGTGGTCATCTTAACGTTTGTTAAACGCTGTCATTATCTAATATAGACGGGGTCATCTTAACGCTTGTTAAAAGCTGTATTATTTAATACAGACGGGATCATCTTAACGTTTGTTAATGCTGTCATTATTTATATATAGACTGGGTCATCTTTACGATGCTTGGTTAAACAGCTTGCATATTATCTAATATGAGGATCGGTGTCATACATAACGCTTGTTAAAAGCTGTTCCATATTTTATACAAGAAACATG
>CAJDSM010031319.1:1991-15715 GCA_903981925.1 Ostrea lurida
GTAAGTCCCAAATATAATACAAAAACAAGTTATTACACAGACCCATGGACACACCAGAAGTGGGATCAGGTGCCTAGGAGGAGTAAACATCCCCTGTTGACAATTCATACCCGCCGTGAACCCATAGTTTTAATCAGGTAAACGAAACAATCCTCAGTCATATCAGTGTGTGAAAAACGGCCTAACAATGGCTATGAAACACATCAGACAACATTTGACTCAATGGTAAATCATGGTGCCTATGCCTCTCAACCCATTTGATACAGAACATGGTCTGCCTATGATCGATTTTGAGATTGAAACGCTAAACTGACAAATGAAAGCTAAAAAAAAACCGTACCAAATTATTTGATGATACAGCGGTTTTGACAGTCAAGTTTGATACTAGAAATTTGCAAATTCTATCATCGCTATATCAATGTAATTTACCAATAGAACTACACATTTCATCAAATGTTTTGTGACATGTGTCATACAAATTACATGAATTAAGCCGTTGCTTACACACTGATTTTGACTACGTACCATGGTATTTTTGCTGGTTCCTTACACGTATCGATTTTGGCGAATCACCCTGGCGGGTGCTGGTGGCAGAGACGGTACTGGTGGTGCTCTACTAAACCCCTGTAATATTATCCTGGGGAATCTTTTTTTATGAGCCGTATAACTTTCAATTCTACTAGATTTGACAACGGATAATCCCCCCGACGGCACTGGTTTATTCATAACTACCCCATAAACAAATTCAAGACACAAAAGGCTCACTGCGGGTAGTTGACCGGGTCAGTCTGCAGAGGTGCTTCCTCCTCCATGCACCTGTGCTGCTCGGTTTGTAATCGGAGGCATTCCGGTGTGGTGACTGCTATAAGTTATATATCTCAGATATTTCGATCTATCTGCACTGTTCTATGTCCTAGTTTTGGTGGCTATGATTACGGCTTTAATACATTGGTATTCCTTCGCCCAAGTGCATCTTTGGATATATAAAAGTCTCTTTAGAGGGTAATGAGATTTGTTCACTATCATTAATGCACCTTGTAACTGAAAATTTATACAACATTTGAACAACCACAAATGCCACCGAGACTAAATTGTAATTTATTGGCCTTGAGGTCACACAATCCTGAATTGACGCATCTCGTTTGTAAACTGTTGTAGAGTCGTCAAACTTAGTTTGACCATTTAGCTGTGCAGATTGGTAGAAATCACATATATTATAATCTTTGGATACTGTTTGACTTGCCACGTTTAACACAGGCAGTATCAATTTCACGCAGCAGGAATCTTTTTTCAAGGGTTGCTCGCTCCAGTCCGTTACAGCGCGCAGCGCTAAAATGATCGACGAACATCGGTTTATTTGAGATGCCGGTCTGAGAAGATGTCTTTCCTACTAATATAAATGAATATATTAGAATGCCAACACAAAATAATACTATTCAGCTTCAGAGTATCTGGTCTAAATTGTATTTCCATTTGATAAAGTCTTACAGATATTCGAACCGAACGATCTGAGTTCATACATACTACTTTGGATCGCTCAAAAAACTATTGAGAAGAGGTATAGGCACAGCTATGCTTGTCAACCTGTTCAAGTGATAAGTAGATCTCAGATAAAGACAAAACATTTGGCGTATTATAATCGAAATAAATGCACAGGAATAAAGCTCACAACTATGGAAAGTGTCTTTGGAGATATTTTTTTCAATTTGAGAAGTACAATTCGTTAAAACAGGATGCTTGAACGCCAACCATCTTCTGTTCTCAGTTTCTTGCTCCAACCACTCGGGGCAACCATTAACGACACTGCAAGGCTCCATCTAAAACCCCGCGTATTTTAGACGTCTGTAAACAGCGACATAGTATCATTAGACATCTACAAAAACGCTTCCAATGGTAGGCGGAGAAAGATCCTGTAATTCACAGACTAGTTTGCATCGAAGCACTTACCGACCTGGGTCGAGGCCTCATAGTGGCAGATATAGTTCCGGGGAACGCTTCCAGCTGTGGTGGATTGTATTCTACAAGTGGTATCTTAGCGTGTATCTCTAAGATTTATTCGGGCGCGTTCAGTGTCACTCTTTGTAACGATAATAGCGTATCGTGAAGAATTTAATTAACCACGGCTCTAAGTTAGTGCTTTGCGTGATCCTTAACCGCTTAAATAAGTGAATCAGTAACTATGGTGTGGTTACGAACAGTCCTTTATTAGACATGTATAAAAGCCGTTGGTTGGTTTCTCCACACCGTGTACCTCTTAGAAAAGTGTGCAGGCGAATACATGCTTCATCATGCCAAAGGCCATGTCTTTGTCTTTCTAGTTCGAGTGATTACGATAGGCTGGTTTAGCTCGGCTTCGCTCTTGATTCTCACCTTACATATAATTGTAGCATTTGGGAAAATGAATATATGTAGGTCGTGTGGCACGACGCAATATAGACGGTGAGACTACGTTCATTAATTCTTGAGTACTGGCAATACTCGTAGCTGTACTGATAAAATATAAGACTATCATTGAACTGATGCAAGTCAGTGTCTCTTTATATGGGGGAGTGGGCTACAATGTTACCTATCCGCTTCACACTTTACTATTCACATTGGGTCTATATTCACACATCATCAGGCATAACCTTCTTGTCTCGTTACGTAATAGGGTGCTAACATCTGACACGTTTATATTATCAGCTATTTTTGTGTCAATCTTCGCTGTCTGTATCATAAAGATATTAGAACGGATACTTCGTAATGCGCTCGTCTAGCTTGTTTCTTATCAATCATTGGTTAATTCTGACATAAAGTCTTATGGCTTATCGAGATTTTAAAACAAATTGATCCATGAGCTGACTACGGCTCACTGTGCGGTGTGCGCCCGGTCCAGCAAAGTGCCACCAAGGAATGCCTTTGATCGAATCTTCTCGTACCAGCACCGCGTGATTTCCTGCTTGCTTTTTTTTGTCGGACGCATCCGTTGTTGCCCTGACACTCGATTTTGATATATGCTTTTTTTTTACGTTTGGTTATCCTTTAAGATTATTACTGGGTTACCTACAAATTGTTTCCTTCGGTCACATTTTACATAGATTATAATTGAAATTCACCAACCCTGTGGGACTACATCATGAACTTCCCCAAACTAATTCCCTTATCATTTATATGAGTACACTTCTGGCATAGCTGATAGCGCAAAGGTTTCTATCACATGAGCGCATCATATCGTACGCATCAGCCCCACTCATTGGCTTGTATCAACCATAAGATATGATACAACATGACAAGTCGATCTATTGTCAATAATTTCTGAACATTAAAGCTGCATAATGACCCGCCGCATTTACATGCCCACATTTGTGGATGTATAAGTGGTGTTAGAGCTACTTGGCTGCAAATTGAGAGATTTGAACTACTATTTGAATGATTTACAAAATACATTAATTGTTGAAATCGTACAGACATATACAAAGAAGATCTTAAGTCAATTAGTTAGACCTTTGCACATCACTTTAGCTGCGTGACAATATATCATCGTATGATAATTTAACACAACCGATTTGACTATGTAAAGTAAGTAGCGTTGTTGTACAATCTTAACACAAAAACTGAATTAATAAGCAAGTAACTATATATTAAGACTTAATTAGCATCTAAGGTACAATATTGCATAATAATCTAATCGTCTACTCCAAATGTGACTAATTCAAAAAACACACCCTGAGGCCACAACAACAAACGTAACCTTACTCGATAGAGTCCATGGTAATTCTACATATTTATACTATGAGTTATCTGGAATATTGAATTCTGGGTGCATTCAGTTAATTTAAGTTTTATTCGTAGGCGTAACAGTGTGTTTCGCCTACGTCTGCAGCGGAATTCGTGGGTGGACGTTCATATCTACTTCACATCTACGTCTAATTAAAGGAATAATTTTCTTTTAATCGTTTAGCAAATTCTAGTATCGTTCCATATATAGACTACTGAAAGTGCACGTTTCCATTGACCACAAAATTTTGGTTAATCCTCCAATCATTTAGAGCAAACATAAAGAAAAATCTTGTGCGGTGGCACTTCTAAGCACAATATTCTGTTCGATTAATTCCAATCGGATTGGGAAATTTTAAGTAGAGCATTTGCACTATATGATGAATGAATTTATACATTTGATAAAAAAATTATTATTAATTTGCCTATAATGAAAAAGAAGTCTGTTCGCATTACAATGTATATATACCCCCAGTGAATACTAGAAGTCAAGCACAACAAAGTCTTTGAAGATCGAATGTGAAGCGTAAAAATAACTATTTCCTTGATGACTGGCACATTTCAAAGAATTTGTATTCAGTTAACAAGGCTACCAAAGCGTTTATATAGGTTGGGACATCACACACATTTTGTCGAGTAATCGTGCAAATTCCAGATCAGAACACCAAATGTAGAGACTAGACATCATTCAGAAGTTGCTCAATTTTCAATAAAATTGAATAAGACCATCTACAAATGTTGTATTTTTGTGATATTATCCTATAGTATTTGACATTAATATATATAATAATATTAATAATGACATCAAGCGATACTTAACTTGTGATATAGTAGCTGACATTTGGATTCTTTATCAACATCAAAGAAGCGAACTTACCACGACCAAAATTATATAGGCTTTTGAAGGCACGGGGATTTAACACTCCTTTCTTACGGCACTCGCGTTAAGGCGAAGGTGGAGTGGGGGAAGGGAGCAGAAGGTCCTAAGTGTTGAGGATAGTGTCATTGTGAGATGTTGTGAGGCTCACCCACATCAACCGTCAAAGGACGGGAGATTCTCCTGAACACACAAGATTCGGCTGACATCACTTCATAAGTAGTGGGATATGAGCCTAATCAAATGAAATTTACTTTGTGTCGAAACTGTGTAGTTATTTCATATTAGAAAGCTATGAACCATCAACATGAACTTGCATTGTGGTTGCAAAGAACAGAGAACCCCAATTCATGGCCTAGCTGTATTTTCTCGTCTAGTGACAAAATGTCGAAACAGAGGACTTGTAGCTGGTACGTACCCTTTGACCACACTATAAAATATCAGATTGCGCCTGATGCTTAAGTAGAAGATGTTCATATTCTCATAGCGATTATGCATCAATCCCGCTTGTACTACACCATTACCCATTTTTAAATCGTTTAATTAATATGAATTAGTATGAACGGGTGGACATATTGGATGTTAGAAATGGAACAATTGTCGAGTAAGGGCTCCTATGGCTACCTATATTTTTTGTTTGCTTGGCAAGCGTTCGGTAGACACATGAATTGACATAGAATAGGGCAGAAATCAGGCGAGCCTACAAAACTGAGTGGTGGTAAGATATGACGTTTTTGCAAGCTTAGCAACGAGTCGTAAAAGCCCTCATAAGTACGTCTTCTTGGGTATCTCATTGCCTAGTATACATGCAGCTAAGTGTAACCAAAAAGAAACAGCCTTTCCTAATTGAGTTCTATTTTGTAAGATTGTATAATATATGTTATATTATACTATGTCTTTTAAACAAAGTAGTACTAGTGAGTTGTTATAACTTCAACATCTGGGTAATCTTTAGTCAACACTTAACAAAGGTCATCATAATCATGTGTGATACTTTTATCAAATATAGAAATGAATATAGGACACTATTCTTCAAAAAGAATAAATTTATGACAACTTTTGTTTATATACATTGTTTTTTGAAAATATTTTTCGATGATAATTTGCCGAAGAATTTTCGGAGATTCAGCAATCCATTTGAATATAGAGCGCTTTTATCCTATTATATCGCAAGATATCTAGAGTCTTCAGCATTAATAATACTACTAGGTGTAAATTCAGTCAGAGACATATATATGCTCGATATTAAAAATTGGAGTAGCTTATTTTGGCCACAAAAGTTGAATTTTATGTATTTTAAAATAATAAGTTGTACCTAATTAATCCTACAAACAAAGGATATATGTGGCAGCTCATTAAAGTGTCCGTTCCGGTTTGATTTTGAGGTAAGGTACATCATAAGGATCTCGGGTTCGCTAAACCTGTACAACGGTCATTCTTACCTTCTGGTTATACTGCTAATTCCTTCAGCATGCAAACTCATACACTGCATCTTCAAGGACAAAGCTAACATGCGTAATGAGAGTATCACAATCTGCTCACCGATGAATAACGCGCGTGGTCTAACATCCTCCTACCAGCTCATATTCCAGGAATTGTGATCAGATGTGGATCTTAAACTGTCACAAAAAGAGCTCCTTTCTTGGGATTAGGCATACTCTCAAATGGATTCAAACTTAGTAGACATTGTACATATTAAAAAAGATTGTTTGAATTGTACTCTGATCATAAATGTAGTGAGTTGTTCCCGATGAAAATGAATATTTTTAACACACCAATAGCAATTTCCACATTTCACATTTCAGATGAGTGAGGTTCTAAGATCACGTAATCCATCGTATCTAGGCGCCGGTCACTATTCTTAGGTTCAAGTACATTAATTATAAACGCTAATGTATATAAGTTTTTGCTGTTACTATGCTATCTATAGAAACAAAAAAAATGGCACCGGGTGAATATAGAGAAGAGATGATAACCAGACGCACTTTTAGTCTCGCTTCTTTAGTAACGGAATACGAGGAAATTCTGTGTGGGCATGAAGATCCTATAAACAAGCATGACCCTACAAGAACAAAGTTCAGTCTCTTAATACGTGGTTCTAGCAGAAAAAATTAAACAGGGAGCATATGTCTATCGTCATTTTGGATGAGCCCCCTCGTTCCTTAGCGGTTTTGGGTGAGGGGTCAATGCATGATAAATTGTTGGGTTTTTGTCACTTCATTCATGAGAGACCTATGCTATTCTCTTACACTAATAGAATTTGTTGACATAAATGATATGCGTCATATATGTAATTATAGGATCGTAGCAAGAATAAGACTATGGATAGCTTATTTAAGATAAACTTTAAATCATAATTCATTCTAAGTACGCTGTAATATTAAGGTGAGACAATAAGTTCTGTTACAAAGCGAATCCGAATTTTAAGACTAAGATGTAGTCGGTGCGATGCGGAATGCAGTACTCCGTCTACAGTCGTGCAGTTGTGAGACATTAGTAAGAAATTTTCTAAGGGTGCATGTTGATGAACTTGGAATATCTAAGTAACTTATTTATTTCTCTATAAATTAATATTAAATGAAGATTCTGAATGGTGATCAGGAATATACCGGGATATATGCAGAAGACAAAATGGTAAAATACGAGCAATGGCACAGAATTGTCCTCGATTTTCTAACTTTCTTCATAGATTCATAAGAGGGCTAGATGCTGTAGTTAAGAAATCTATACTGGTAGTTTCACACTCATATAAAGTTTATACCATTTATCTATCGATGATCATTTGCTTTGTCGTATATTCCCAGATACCTGAAAGAAACACGCATATATAAACAACACGTATTGGAGAGCACCACTCAAAGAATGATGTCAAACGCGTTTGCAGATACTAATCGCCCTGCGGACATATCTGAGAAACTGAAAATCTTCTGGCATATTTCATATTTTTGGATTATTTCTTATCATATAATTTCAATATAAGGGTTACTGATGATGCAAAGGAAATTGACAGACTACCGGAGGATCGAATGTGAAAATTAAGTCTTTGCACCAACTCTGACAACACTGCACTAATTCCACACGTGTGACTTTAATCAACTTTGAATATCGTCAAGCTGATAGAGCTTGTAATGTGCCTTGCGAGTTGTTAAGATTATATTTATGGCTAGCGGAACCCTGAAATAAATTTTCTTGCCTTCATCTAATTAATATAACGATGATATATAATGAGGGCTTGTTGGTAATAATCTACAACGAAAATCAAATGAGGTTCGGCGATATACATATGCATGACCTGCATATTCCGGTGAATAATCATATAGCCATTATAATATTAGATTTGAATGTGTAGCAAGGCCGTAGCACGAAGTCTTAGCTCAATTAAAACGGTGAAAATACAGTTAGTGTACGTGATCTTTTTTTAATAAAAAATGTCGAGGAGAGGGGTGACTGTGTACAAAAAGATATACGACGCATCAGATGTACAAAGTCGAACAATGTTCAAGATTTGAGATCCTACAATATCTCAATAAGTGCAGGGTTCAATTATATACGCAAGTCCTAGTTTCTTGAAGTATTGAAGTTTATGTCATTGCGATCGACAAGGATTGCAGATAGATTGACGGATCAAGATAAAATTCGTGTCCGCAGCATCACTATCAAATAAACACTACAGCGGCTACGTTCGTGATATCATGCTCTGGTCTCACGTACGACATTTACACAATCTATTACTGAAACATGATTATACTATGGCCTTATTACCCAGTGATCACATTGATCCCATTATGATTTTATACAGCCTCTTATGTTAGAAATACTAGGTTCATTGTAATGTCTCTTGGACTTAGATCCTGTGCATTGACACATTAACAGTGGAAGACGGAGATCACATAGGGTTTATAATTTATTTTTCTTGTGGAGATTTTTATTTCTTTAAGTTCAATTTCACGAATATTAATATGGCGCTGTCACATGAGAGCAGGGTGGTTGCACCAGAGTACTCATGCACTATGTTCGGGAACGTCGTACTACTTGCCATATCCGATCGGCCCACCTGATCCGTACTGCATTTGGTTCTATTTGGTCGGTGATAGCTCACGTCTGATATTTTTGCTGCGGATGATTTTGACAGTTGACGGAGCTTACAGTGTTGCAGTGATGTAGTCATTAACCTAAGGAAACAGAAAATGCTCTTGTATTGAGATCGTTTTCGTCTAAGTTTTCGTATTAACAGAGGGCGAATTAGTCTTGCCAATCTGAATAATTTGCATCTGGGAACGTTATTGACCGATCTGTTCTGATAACTACTAGAGTCCGTATAACCAAGTTGGACGGGACGGACTAGTTACTAATCACACCAATGATACATAAATCCACCCAAGAGTACAAAAATATTTAGGAAAGAATGTTGTAGAATTGCTTGATGCAGAGTCGATTGCGGCGGAGTGAATAAAGTGAACGGACATCGTCAATAATGATGTAGACATGGATTTTGTCCTGTGATATATGAAAATATCGCATAACGGGATATTGTACGAACTGGGAGCAAGCATCGGATAGACAAGTGGTCATCTCACCCTGATAAATTGAAATTTGTACTGCTCGTGCTCCATCATATTCTTTGATTATGGCGAGTTGAGTCATAGCAGAGGGGAAAGCTTGATGTTTTTGTCTACGTAAATATATGTTTCATCGAAGGAGGGAATGTAGTGTAACATTTTGGGTTTTGTGCACATCCGAGGTATTTTGGCACATTTCAGGAGGGTGCGTAGCTCTAACCAATGTATAACTAGGGGCTTTGCTACGTGGACAATTTCGGCTAGGGTCGATCTTAAATTTATGTGGTCCCCTCTCGTTCACAGGTCAAGGAACGCTAGGAGGAACGATACGTCTTAGCTTTTTATAAGCTATGTATTCGAAGTTGTCTGGCGCTGAGTCCTGCACTGGAACCACACTACTATCTGGGCAGCGTAAGAAGGTAATGGGAGTGATACTACAATATGGAATTGCAACTGATGTGGTAAGGTCTTATCTGATGGAATGATGTATTTTAGTTGATGGTGGCATCAGAAAGGATGAGAGGTGGTGTTCGAGGTTCTGAGGGATCTAGAAATAATGGAACTCCAAGACATAAAACAATTCTAATTTACTATATAAAAGGATGATTAAAAAAGGTTTGGCAGGAACAAAAATTCAAATGAATTACATGATGTATGGAGATTATTTAACTACATCGATATCTAACAAAATTTCTTGTCGGCACGTAAAGGAAGCGATTAATCCTAACAATTAGGAATAACTAAAGGAATTTAATTTTCACCGTGTGAATATAAACACTCACATTGCAGACTATACAAGTTCAAATCTTTTACAATGTGGATAATACACTAATGTAATGAATATAAACAAAGCATAATCAGAGGCAAAGAGGAGGGAAATGGTCCCAATATTTCAGTTGTCATGGTATATAATGTCATATGTCAGGTCAATATTGGTGCTAATGTTTGGCCATTATCACATGGTCAAGTGAAGGCTGTTTATTTTAAGATAATAAAGAATCCGGAGCTTTTGGCATATGGTCTTTTTTATACATCATTAAGTCACTATGTTGTACGAACTCAATTACATCAGCTAAATCTTGGTTAATTACTTACTAGCTACATCGGCAGCTGAGAAGACACAGTTCTATGTGTTTTTTCTTCAAATATAATTTTTTTTGTAAGTAATCTAATCGAGGGCCGCTAGGTCAATGTGGCCAATATACAAACCATGCATGTTAACCATTGTATGTACAACGGATTGATTGTTGGCTGGAATCATATATGAATTCACAGTAAGAAATTCAAACGAAACTTGTAACTGACATCGGTATAATGGTAGTCAACAAGACTTTCATTTCTCAAATACGTGGTAATAAACAGATATCCAGATTAGTGAAAAAGTCGTTTCGACATACATATCGCCATAAGCCATTCCCTATGATGTATCGTTATCTTGAATCCACAACGAAATACACGACGTTAGAGTATAGAGTGCCCTTAATGGTGTGAGGGTGGACTATTGAAGTCGCGTGAAAGAATCTAATTTTTCACGTTGATCGGATAGGATTGAAAGAATTTCCTTCCTGTATCCCTCTACAAGGCCTTCTAAGCGCCAGTGATTCCTTGGTCTATGCAAAGGATCTTACTGAAGCTCACCGAGTCCTCCACGACTGTTCTTCGTTGTGCGGTTCCTTAAACCACCTAAAAGTAATTCATTCTAACAGTGGACACAACTGAATAATAAAGAGGTCCATCATTTTCTTTACCCAATTTTATTTCGGGCATTTTTTCACTGGTTGCGTAAAACAGTTGCTGAGTTGCAGGGATGAGATCCAAATCTTATTTCAACTGTCTGGTTGTTTTTGTTCGCCATTAGTGTTACATTGGTTAATAACATCTTTTAGTAGGGGTATCGTATTTTTTTCTAAATATGTTAAAGCTAATAATTTTGCCAATAAGCACAGTAACTATTATTTTTGTCTGTTCAGTGATTGCTAATGATTTTTAGAACAATGTAGTAGATCGTGAAATAGTCTGTTTGTGTCTCACCTAGCTGTTTGTATATATGTTTGCTGTGTCTTTAGATACAAAACCTAGAGTGGTTACAATCTTGGGAGTGGTGTTAATTCTGAGGTGTTCGTCTTATACACTTTAACTTCGCTATTGGGCATTAGTTGTATGTGTCTATATCATGATACTCATGTGTTATTTAACGTTTGCACTTTCCTTTATAGTCAGGCCGTCTATATGTTGTAGATAAGGTGTCTTCTTTCTATAAAATCAGTGTTGTATTGTGTTGATTGTTAGTTGACTAAGAACTACTAGCTGTTGCAGGTTAGGAATGTTAACTACTGTGTATTGATTTAGATGATTGCGTCACATATATCTCTATGAAAGTTTCGTTTTCAGCACTGTTTCGTCAGGTTCTCTCCTAGGATTCAGGTTCATGGAATATTAATGTAGTATAAAACAATCAACTGAATCATAGTTCAATAGTAAATAGTAACATCCAATAGTATTGATAATGTTTGTTAATGTCTTAACTTGGAAGACAGTGGTAGGTGATATTTAACCTTTGTCAGACTTGCGCATGACGTGTGTTGGGTATGTTGGGTCAATTTGCTTCTGTTGTTTGTTGTCTTTACCTCATCCTACCAGCCTTAGAATAAACTAGAGTCTCGACAGAGAATAATATGGTCCTCAGATTAACAAAAGGTGGAGGGGATCGCGAATGATTGTTGGTTGCTTCTCTCTGTTGGTTTGTTGTTCATGTCTGTAGTTTGTTTTGATGTTTCTGTTTTCGTTTGTTTTCCTACTGCGTTGTTGTGTTGTAGCCCTTAGTTGGTTTGTTGTTGTCGACGGTTGTGTGTTGTTCCTTCTGTGGTTTGGTATTGTTTTCTGTTGGTTGTGTTGTTCCTCTGTTTTTGTTGTTGTATGTTGTTTGTTTCCTCTGTTGTTTGTTTGTTTAGTTTGTCTGTCCTCTGTAGTTTGTTTGTTCGTTGTATTGTGTTCCTCTGTAGTTTGTTGCCTCTGTAGTTTGGTTGTTCCTAGCTGTAGTTTGCTTGTTACTGTTGTTTTGTTGTTCCTCTGTAAAGGGATTTTGTGTTGGTATGTCTACGTTGCTTTTGTTGTTCTCCTCACTTGTATGTCTTTCTGTCCCCCTCCCCCCCGTTTCCCCCTTCTGGTAGTTTTGTTGTACTGTTGTTTGTTTGTTATCCTCCCTAAGCTAACTATACAGCTTTGCCTCAGAATGATCTGTGGTTTGTTGTGTAGAACTGCTTGTTGTTTCCTCTGTTTTTTGTTGCTTAGTAAATGTATAAGGTCTGATTGTGTTTGTTGTTGCCTCTGTCGGTTTGTTGTTGATACTTGTTGTTGTTTCCTGCTGTGGTTGTTGGATATGTACTCGTGTTTAGTTCCTCTGTTTGTTTGGTTGTTGTGACCTAACGTTGCTTGTTCCTGAGACTGTGTGTTTGTTGGTTTTTTTGTTAACTGATCTGTTTTTGTTGATGATACGTAGTTGTGTGTCTCTTGTTGTGGGATTTGAATTGTTGTCTTATCCATCATTGACTGGCAGTGTTTGTTCTGGTGTTATGTTGTTAGGTTTTTGAGATTTTAACATTTATATAATTGTAGTATGCTTTAATTAAAACAAACAATGACGATTAGAATAGTAAGTGAAATGTCAAATGTTCCAGACAGATAGGGAATAATTTTCCCCCAGGATTCACTATCATCAAGTTCAAATGGTTATAATGATTAGCAATTTATTTGGTCTAATCAATAGATGTCAATCAATAGACTACCTTAGTTACAAAAGAACATATTCTGCTTATTATCAATTTCTAAATTGTGAGAGGTTACTAACAAAAACGTTCATGCTACAGAAATCTCAAATATTGTTATAAGTTATTGCACTATGATTTGCATGCTCACTGTTTCAATACATGTAGGCCAAATACTTACGTCTGGTGTATCATAAACGTACATCCCGATCTGTTTACCTCATCAAGATTCAGGGCTTACGATGAATAAGGAATGGTTATTATAAAGCTAATCACCTGGACTCAGTTCCACGAAAGTTAGACAGTTAACGTCCAGTTAACACTATAATAAATGTAGAGTTAATGGGAACATCAACTGTTAGTTAAAGTTGACTAACCTTTTGTGCAACTGGGACCTGATTCTGTGTTCAAGGGGAGGGGCGTGTTTCCGCTACGTTCGGATTCTGTATTCTCTGTAGTGTAGAGGGGATTAATCTCTGATCGTTATTTCAACCTTTTTATCTAGCAAATATCGACAACAACAACCCTGGTAGGCAGAGTTTCTGGAAATGAGCCAGGTGATGTCGTCTGGGTAACCACACAGGATGACTGGAGTCAGAAAACACACAGCGCCCGTGTCAGACTTAAATGTGAACGCGAAACAGAAGGTGTCGCTGTCGCAGAGTTGCTGGCAGTTCTCAAACGAATGATTCTGGCCGACATCTGCGCTTATCCGGTCCACAATGTATCCAAAATCGTGCTTTTCATACACCACTGAACTGCATGCTA
>CAJDSM010031322.1:2253-19368 GCA_903981925.1 Ostrea lurida
AAAATACCAATTTTTTTGAAGAGGAAACAGCCAAATATCGGTGACATTTTGGCCCCCAAAATATCACTGCTGACTTACGTATCACCACATTGTTGCAATCTGAAATTTTCTAATCGCCATGTGAGCTACCTGAACCGTAATTTTGATTCGCCCACACGGAAATTTAGTCGCAAATGGCGAGTGGGCGACCGTTAATTTCAAACCCCGACATCAGGTCCCCTAATGTTTGTAAACTTTCAAAACAATGATGAATATGACATCACAGTGCACTGTTTACATTAACTGCGTAAAATTTCCCACGTTCAATGAATAGGTGGATCAAATGCTTCAAGTGGTATAAGATGTTCAGATGCTTTGTTTGACAGCTACTTGCGCACGTATGGATTTTTATGCCATATGATTATGGATGTAAATACTAAAACAAATACTTCTGCTTTACCCTCTAACGCAGTCACATCGCAAGACATCATATTTTTAGTGCAACATACACCCATCTAATAGTATTAGCCTATGAACGATGAATAATACTACACATACGTATTCCTCAAATGGAGTCGGAAACACAGAAAACACCCCAAAAATTACCGAAAACACCAATGTATCATAATAAATCACATATATTTTGGGATGTTAGTTGATGCCTGTAAATGTATATATATCCAAAGTGACATATTGAAGGAGAATTGAATGAGTTATGGCCATTATAAATCTTGTATTTCAGACCACATTTATCAGTGGCCATATTGGCTAATCAGACAAACTTAGCGATTTATTCAAATTTTGGACTGGAGATAAATCAGGTCACACATTCAGATCCATCATGTGTATTATCTTCAATTTCTGGTTAGAATTTGAATCAATCTCCAGGATCAATATTCTGATATGGTGCCACTGATAAATGTAGCCTAAAATATCAAATTTATGATTGGCCATATCTCATTAAATTCTCCAACATGAATGACAATGGATATGAATGACAATGGATATACACTATACAGGTATGAACTAACATCCTAGAGGTGTTTTACTATGATACATTGGTGTTTTCGGTACTTTTATCAGTGTTGTCGGGAATTACTCGGTGTTTTCGATGTTTTTCATGGACCACTTCAAGTGCATATCGCATAGTCTTTAAATTAGGCTTAATTCAGTGCACCACCACTGACTATAAAAGATGGGGCGTCTCATTTCAGTTTTACTTTCTACTGTTTTTGCACAATTTTTCAGTTCAGTGATTAACATTCGTACACATAATATGGCAATTAACTATCATAAAGTGCATCTGGTAGCTATAATAGAGGAAATGTGCAATATTTTGCGTCGCACATGCCAAGGAATAACATGAAAATTATATCAACTCCTCAATGCTGTAGAAAAAAAATTGACAAAATCTTACATCAGCATCCTTTCCCTTGTTTTTAAATAAGTGAGTCCGTCCTTTGCTATTCAGCTCTGCTGCCATTGTACGTTCTTTTACTTTTCCTATCGTTTCTCGAAAAATGTCCAGACCAAATAATTAACAGAGCTGTATGGCGTATGAAAGACGCTTTCCGATTGGTCAAAGCGCCACCGTTACATGTGGAGAATTTGTGTAAAATGACCGAGTTATAGTAATTAGATAATCGATTGGTTTAAAGTAAGAATTTTACTTGAAAAACTTTGCTTTTCAAATGTCTTTAATTATACTTGTTACTTAAATATAACACAATATCGATCTGTACATATTAACCAATTAAAATAATTTTCTCATCCGACAAATAACGCTCCACGTGGGAAAAGCGAATTAAGTCGTACATTTAATATTTCGCAACAAATGTTCACGCACCGAAAATGATACTGGTATCACACATATTGGTATTTTTTCAAGAGTTTTCATTTATATAAAGTATTCTGAATGGCATCAAGTGATATTCATCATACTAGACCGGGGGGGTTATGAATATAGGCCTATATAATACTTCAAAGACATTAGATATATCTAATGATTTTAGATCTTTATTTGTTAAGCGCTCGTTCTTTGAAATTACGCTAAGATTAATTAAAATATTTATATTTTCAGAGGCGTACGACTGTCTTTCAATGTGGGGTGGGTGGGGCAACATCTAGATAATGTCAAGCAAAAAAACAAAAAACAAAAAAAAAAACCGCTACAACAACAAAACAAAACTAAGAACAGTAAATGTTGTTTTGGGGGGGGGGGGGCAACTTCTTAAAATTTACTGAAAGGGGGGGGGGGGGGGGCAAAGCAGCCAAAGTGCAAAGTGGGGGGGGGGGCAAACTTCAAAACTCAAAATGTGGGGAGGGGGCAAACTTCTAAATAGTGTGACAAACAACAAAATAATTAAAAAAGGTAACAGATCACTGATTGTGTGTGTGGGGGGGGGGGGGCCAAATTCTAAAAATCGCCAAAAGTGGGAAGGGGGGGGCAAACTTCTAAAAAACAAACCCAAAAAAAAACGCTAAATGTGTGTGGTGGGGGGGGGGGACTTCTAAATTATGTTAATTAATGGTGCAGAAATAAAAAAGTTACTTGACAAAAAATGAGGGTGGCAAAAAACTACCCCCCCCTTTCAAGAGGGGGGGGGCAAGGCCCACCCTCATGCTGCCCCCCTCCCCCGGCTCCTACACCCATGATTTCTTGTATTCGTTCGTCTCATATATTTTATCTCCAAAATGAAAAATACTATTTATAAAATTATTTCGTCATCTCGCCTTTGGGGGGGGGGGGGGGGGGTTTAAAAATTTGAAGAGCTATTTTAAAAATTGTTGTGGCTTAGCCGAAAATCCTTATCATTAGTGTATATTAGACCTGTTTTAGAGTATGGGGAAGATAAACACAGGCACATGAAGTGTAGATTTTTGTTAACACGTACCCCTCTCCCTTCTCAAAAAAATGTGAAAAAATGAATATAGAAATGATAAATTATCTAAAATATGTGACTTCCCCGACGATCACTTTCACAAGTCGCTGTCAAGGGAGTCTTTAAATTTCGAAACCGGGCGGGTGGGGACCATTTATATCAGAAGAAAAAACGATGTAGGTAAACCGTATCTATCTATCGGATAATTTACCAAGAAATACTTTACATACAAGGCTTCGACACTGTATTTTGAATAAAAGATTTATTTCTCTGCAATCTGTATATGCACTTATGGATCAGTGTAGCTGCAATAATGTAGCCCGCTCTGATTTTTTTTTTATTCATTCAGAATCAGACTGTTTTTATTCTGACGTTTACACCCCCTCCCCCCCGAAAACTGAAAGGAGAGGGCTACATTATTGCAGCTAGGATGATCCGATCAGTGGAGGATGACTATCATTTTTTCTGTTCATGTAATAAGTACAGAAATGCCAAATGTGAACAATTTAACAAAATATTCTGATTGATATGTTCTGCTGTGGGGTGACGCTTCTCTCAGCAGTAAGGAAAACGAACTTCTTTTCTCTCTAATTGAATAAAGAAAGTAGTCGATTTAATAACAAATCTTAATAGTAATCTTAATAAAATACGTTCAAAATGATCGTTGAATTTGATCAATATGACATTTTTAGGGGTTTCTACGAAATGTTTGTGCATATATTACATTGAAATGAATACACTATGTGGTTGCACACTTTATTAAAAATATATATAGATACACCTGAAATACCCAAGGAATTGAATATTCAACAAAATGTGTATGTGAAACACTGGAAGGAGCTTGTGCAATATTTCAAAAGTTATGGCCAATATTGAAAGTAGGCCAAATTGTCTTAGTTGAAGTTTTAGAAAAGTAGGTCAAAAATGTTGGTACCAGTTGAAGACTTGTTGTATAAGGAATGCACATGTGAAATATGAAAGCCCTAGCTATCTCTTCCCATTCAAAAGTTATGGCCAATGCTAAAGTTTTTGAAAAAGTAGGTCAAAGTTCAAGGTCAGGTCAACAATTTAGGTACCAATGGAAAGGTCTTGTCAAAAATGCTGACCTCCTTAACTACTTTTCAAGAACTGTAACATTGGTCATAACTTTTGAATGGCAAGAGATGAGGCTTTTATACTTCACATGTGTATTCCTTATGGCAAGTCCTTTCAAATGGTACCAGACATTTTGACCTACTGATCCTGACCTTTGACTTACTTAACAAAAATCCCATTAACATTGGCCATAACTTTTGAATTGGAAAAGATAGGGCTTTCATATTTCACATGTGTATTCCTTATGACAAGCCCTTTCGACTGGTACCAAAATGTTTCACCTACTGACCTTGAACTTTGATCTATTTTTTTAAAACCTAACATAGGCCATAACTCCTGCATGGGAAGAGATAGGGCTTTCACATGTGTATTACTTTCAATTGGTATCAATTCAGTTTATTCTCATATTGCATTAACTTTAACACCACAATAGAGAAGATATACAATATCATATAAAGATTCAAACATTGCATTACAAGAGCGTTATAGTCTACATTTTTTAACCTGGAAGGGTGATCTCTTATGATACATTTATAAATTTGGTTAAATTATTCAAAAATAGATCTTTTTTACATGAAAATAAATCAAAAAATTTTATGACATTTGGTCTTTTTGTATATTTAGTAGGAAATAACATTTTCTAATATCACTTAAAGCTGCACAAATGCAGCCTTAAAATCAATAAAAGCACAGTACAATTTCTTTTCTTAAGTAAGACAATTCAATTAAGGAGTATAATACCAACTATTCAACAGTGGAATATTCTGCCTGAAGCCAGGCTTGATTTCCAATTTCATCAAAAGCTTCAGGTGAGCTATATGGTGAGCCACTGTGGATATTAATACAACCCCTAATAAAACATCATTCTACAATCAATATAATAAACCATTCACTTTTAACCAAATCACAACTTTACAGTCTGTCTCTATTGGTAACGATTTGGATAAACTTTCACGTACGTCCAACTATAATTTACCCACCCCGGACCTACCACTCGTGTCACAAACACGCTTCTATTTTTAGCGAAAAATACGTGCTCTTCAGCTCAGACACTGTCCAGGTCGTCTGTTTCGTTTCAGTTGAAGCACAATAAGTCGTAACGGTCATCACTTAGCTCAGTAAAATCGGGATAATTTAAACGTCTGTTAATGCCACATCATTAAGTAGGATATATTTTAAGTTGTGGAATTTCCTGTATCTAGTACTTTCCTGAGAGTCGGAGTCTGAATGATCAAAGGAGTCACTTGTTTCATTCTCTCGGTACCCTCCATGGTAATCCTAGTAACGTCCTCTTCGCCCTCTGAACTTTTCTCGTCTCGCTGCCCTCCCTGTCCCCACCTCTGGGCCGAGGTGTGAATGTTGGTGCCCCGTAACTGACAGTCTTTGATCAGTCGATCGCTGAGTGTATTTCTTCATCACGGGGTTCTGGCGTAAAACGTTCTCCCTCATATGTATAACTTGTCAAAGATTATCTGTGCTCGCTTTCCTGTCGCTTTGCCGATTTGTAGAAAGGGTACAGGATTTTTCGCTTTTCGTTTATCTCTGGAGGAAATTGTTCACTAATACCAAATTTTTGTTTTCTTCTCCTTTAATTTTTGTGAAGCTGCTTCCTCACGAGTTCTCTTTCCTTGAATTGAACAAATTTTGCGATGATGGGTCTTGTTTTCTCAGGATTCCTTCGTCCCATGCGATGCACTCTGTGAAATTCTATATCTTTGTGTATTTCAAGTGTTTCTTGGATGAAACTTGTTAGTTTCTGCTCGCAGTTTTCTTCATGAGCTCTTTGATTCCATAGAAATCAGGTTGTCCTTCATACTTCTCGCTTGTAAATCCACATGTCTGTCATGTAGTGATTTCATCTCACTGCTCATTTTATCCAATTCCTCCCCAAGTTGACATTTGAATTTTCAAGACTTTGTATGCTTTCTTAGTTTCTCTTTGATTCCCACGTTAGTTGTATCATACTCGTCCAATTTACTGCTTGTGAATTTAACACTTTTCTCTAATTCACCAACTGATTTCTTTAGTTCTGTTCACGTCGTTTGTAACACTTGTTATCTTTTGTTCAAAGGAATTTAATTTGTTTCTATTTTGTCTAACTTGTTTAGTTTCTGAGACACCTGATCTAGTTTTTGAGCTAAATTTATCTATCTTGGTCCCGTAATCAGTTTGTGTTATAAAACCTGCCGGTTGGGCTATGTGGGTTTGGCGGCTGGAAACCCACCGGGGACACATTATAATTCATTGGATTCATCGTTGTGTTTGAATTCAAGGAATGAAACGGGTGTTGAGAAACAGATCTTTAAATCTCTAACTGCTTCGCTAAAGTACTATCACTATCATCGTCCTCGTCTGAGAAGTGCTCAGGATTATTTACTTTGTTATGATTCTCATTACTCACGTTTGCGTCTTTTTTCTTTTCCGGCTCTTTTCAGGCTTTTCTCTTATTCTTTCCTGCATGCTTAGAAGACATGGAAGCACATTATCCTTGCATTAAAACTCTAGAGTGATTTTTTTCAAATAATATTGACAATTCACTTTGATTTGAAGACAAGAAAATTTTCCCATACACTCTCGCACATGCGCAGTTCAAGCAATACATCAAAATGTTTGACCTGACCTTGAGCCTACTAAACTGTTCTAAAACTTCAACATTGTCCATAACTATTAAATGGTAACTGATAGGGCTTTCATATTTTACTTGTGTATTCCTGGTGACAAGCTCTTTCAAATGGTACCAAATTTTTTTACCGTCAGAATTTAATCTTCAACTTTGACCAACTTTCAAATACTGACCATAACTTTTGATTGACCTTTCATATTTCACATGCATGCATATTCCTTATGACAAGCCCCTTCCACCAGTTGGCATGTGGAATACGGGGGCAATAGTGTTTCACAAACACGTCTTGTTCCATATTACATTTGGTGCCATGACCAGGATAAATGTGAGAGGGAGATATAATCTTGTTTATAACGTCTCTCTCGAAAATCTTTCATTCATATCTAAAGAAGTTATCATTGCTGGTGAAGGGCCAATGAAAGGCAACAAAATTCCAACGCTTATGGCCTATGACCAGGGAGGGATTTTATTGTGCCACACCTGCTGTGACACGTGACCATCTTTGCAGCCTCATCCTAAGGATCATTTCACTTAGTCGCCTCTTATGACAAGCAAGGAAACTGTGATTTGCCCATTCATTTCAATGCCTTTCAAAGTTCAATGATGGATATTTGACCTCCCAATTCCACAGAAAATGTTCCTGAGATTTTCTGTAAACTTGTTTGTGTGTCATACTGGAGAGAAAAATACAATTATACATTAAATATCATGTACTGCAAGTCTGTCAACTGTAAACAGAATATGTAATGTCCATCTACACCTCATCACTTTGGCCAATGACACATGCATACACAAAATCACAAGTAAATTTTTTTTTTTGAAAGAATTTATTAAAATAATTTATTTTAAAGTACAAAAAATATTACACAAAAAATATGACTTATCTATGCTATTTTGAAAACAGATGCTTTTGTTCTAGATAAGATATATCACAGATATCACAATACTGCTGAAAGTTGCTATCGATGCGCTTTGGTAGTTACCACAGCCACCATGGTCAATCAGTATGTACTAAAATTTTCGTTACTAGTTCCCCCACTAGTAACCTACCATACACCATTACCCCAGTAACAACCTCTCCCAAGCATTCACTCCACTCCACCATAGTCATTTAGACATTCCACACTCTCAATATACAGTCAAACCTCTTTGTCTCGAACTCATTGGGACCGAGAAGAAACTTCGAGATATCTGTGGATTCGAGATATCGAGGGTAATACCTAAAGAATTAGTGGTTGGGACTTTCAAATCACTTCGACATAACCATAGTATTTGAGAAATCAGTGTTCGAGATATCGAAGTTCAACTGTATACACATCTTTGAAATATTCCCAACTTACACCAACTTTTTTTAAAAGTTGTATTGTTTTATTTTGTTCAAAAAATACCCATAAAGGGTACTCGCTTTCTGATTTGTTAAGTTTTAAGTTTGATCGAGGTTTAGACCTGTGATGTCTGAGCCATTAAATGAATGATCTAACGGCTAAGTCACCCTGACCGGTACACAGAAGTCCACCCTGATGGTCAGCTGAAGCTGCTCCACTATACACAGGTTATTTACCCAGGAGATATAAATAGAATACACTCCAATACACACTAGATGAGGATGCCCATTGCTAACTCATTCTAGCCCTTGGTAGCTATAGTTTGATCCAACTTTATCTAAACTACATAAAGAAGCTTTTAGATCTCTAAGTTTTGTCAGTTCTGATCTAGTGGATTTCAAATGATTTCACACAAATTTCTTGGCTCCTTACTTGAATATTAACTAGAATTAATCCCTTTACCTGGGGATGGTCTGTTATTATGTGCCATGTTTTCATGAAATCGACCCTATCCTATGACTTCTCGGCAAGAAGTCAAAATGTGAAATCAGATATGAGTTAGGACATAAATTTTGAAAAATTTTGATTGGGAAATCTCATATATGACTCTTCAGTTCAATTGTACTAAATTTAGAGAAAAGTTAAAATTTTTGTTTTTATGTATACATAAGATCAAGGTTTAGTTTGGTAATTCAAGTCAAAAGGGATTTTCCACCTTATTGTGTTGAACTGGTTTTATTGCTCTATATTAGTTGATTCTGGGTTAAGATTTGGGGAGTCAGAGAAGGTATAATGCTTTGGAGCTTGTTTAACAAAGTATAAAATATCTGTATTTAATGGCCAAATTCTGTTCTTTTCATACATGTTCCAGATACAAACAAACTTTCAATCTAAGAAGAAGATATTTGGATTAAGCATGCATGTTTTGTTAGAGATATATACTATGCTAAAATCACCACTCTCATTGACAGCAACTTCCAGCCAAACAACATTTCCTTATTTCTTTAAATAAAAATAGATGTGTTAATACAACATAAATGCCCCAGCCAGTAACCAAGTTTAAAAGCATACAGCCAATGAATTAATAACATAAACAATGGAATAAAAAAAAAAATGAGTTTGATCTGTAATGCAATCATTGCATTTACACTGTTATTTTGTGACAAGTCTGAAATTTGTTAAGTTCGTGGACTCTAATCTTGCTGTCAGAGGGCAAGTCAACTGACATATAATTATTCCTCATACAAAACATATCAAAATCTATATGCATGCATCAGCAGACCAATCTTCTTTTAATTTCAATGAAGTCCAGGAAAATTAAAAAAAATATATGAAGTCCAGGCCCCGGCATCAAGAAACAAACTTAGACTTTAGTCAAAATTTAAATCACCTGCAAAATGTTCTTTACTTTTCTTTTAAACTGAAATTGACTCTGAATTTACAGACCCTAGAAATTTGATTTAACAATAATGAATAACAATTTTGGAATGATTGACTTCAGAATTGCTATACACAGATTTTGACTTACTGGTAAGCTTAAGAAGTTTCATGATCCCGGGGCCAGGAAAATTAAAAAGACCTGCATTTCTTCCGTACACAACTAAACATCAAAATTCAGCTCAACATTTGCAAGCATAACAAGAGAAGACAAAAGCCCGAGCTGTGTATGAAGTTTGTAAAAATTTCAAATGTCCTTGGACTGCAGTTCTTCTGAAAGTCATCGAGAAGACTTAGTAACTATAATAAACTAATAAAAGCTGAATAGAGAGGAGCAACATTTCATATCTTGGCCATGGCCGGGGCATCAAACAATTACTATGTTGATATATACAGTCGCTTAAAAATACAGTCATGTATTATAAATTAACAATTTATATCATATCCACGAACATATTGAACATGTAACACTTCTATAAAATATAAAAGGAGAAAATCATGGGATATGGGACTGAATGTAACTACAAAATATAACAAATGATTGGATAAAAAAAATGCAGTGAACTGAGTTGCAAAGTAGCAAATGCTGTAAAACCTGGATGACAATGGGAAGCATCTTTATATACATGTAGCATAACACTGCTTTAAGTACGACTCAATCACAGATTAGCATCAATATACTTTAGAGAAAAATAAAATTGGGTTGGAGGAAAAATAGACAATATACTGATAAAATCCAGTCTGAGAAAAATACAGTTAATCTTTTAAAAAGATTGACAAAATAATGCTGTATTACAGTAAAATACATTTTTCGCTAAGATTCGGGGACGAACAGTCTTGATTCATTGTAAATGTAATATGTCATATCTAATATAGTTCATTATATGCTCAAAAACTACATGGAATGAAATTCATTTCACTGTAACTGTGAATTCATTATAAGCACATTCATTGTATCTGTGTTTTGCTGTACATTTTAATTAGCCATTTATTTAAGACATGTTTACTGATCGTGAAATATGAGCTGAGCTCCAGAGGATTACAATGCAGGCAATATTCGGGGAAAATGCCCTATAATTTAAAGGATTTTCCTTAAACAAATCACATCTTTTCAGATTCTACATATGTAGAAAATTTAAACTAAGTCATGTAAGTAACTTTTCTACAGATTGTTGCACTTGGTGACCCCACCCCTTTAATCGTCTGCTCTTCAGGACTTTTGCAAAAATGAGTAAACTGATTTTTTACACTCATTGTGTAGGAAAAGTTACTCTTCTCTCATTACAAAGTATGTAGGATGACTTAAAAAAAATATACAATGCATGGGTGGGGGAGTGTGTTACAATTCCGCAGCCAACTCTACCAATGCAACTACAGAGTATCAGTACCCCTCGGAGTGATCTCTTACCATATACTCGTTATATGTGGTTAACCCTCTCATTATGGGTGCAAGGAACACCATTATCACAACAGTTGGTTGCTATGCAACTGAGTTGCATTGGCAGATGGTGGAAGAGTTGCTGTGTTATTTGACCCATCAGTGCAACTTTCCGCAGCAACATAGAATAAGAGTTAAAATGATAATAGTATCACAAACAATCTCAAATCATAAGGTGGACTTCGCTTATATAGCTCACCTTGGCAACAAATAAGGGACTTATATTCAATGAAATACCACTATCATTGTTTTCAATATATATATATATATATTATGTATTGATCAAGTATTTTATCATACCAATATTATTATATCAGCTAGTTATGGAGGATTATATTATATATCATCAAATAAATAATAAGTATTGAAGATTGTTTTGTCCTGTCAGTTTATCCAAAATGTTAACCTTGCTCATAACTTTTGAGTGGCAGATGATGGGATCCATGTATTTCATATGTGCATTCCTTGTGACAAAATATCACAGTTTTTGACCTTGGGACAAGACAAGACATCACAATTTTTGACCTTGGGACAAGACACCACAGTTCCTGGAGAATTTCTTTGTTGCCCCTGAGGGCACAGCGTTTCACATCTTGTTTGCCCCCCCCCCCCCCCCTCCCAGTGATTTCTGGTATTTCTTTCATATCCTCAGATACTGTCAGCTAGGATGCTTTGAGGCAAATTTGTTCTGAAATTGTTGAAGTGGTTTTGGAGGAAATGACAAGACCATAGATGAAGAAAACAGACAAGCTTTGATCATAAAGCTCACCCAAGCCATCTTTGACACAGGTGAGTTAAAAAAAATGGAAAGGAACCTGAATGCAAAACATACCCATTCAATTGCTTGGTATATAAATACTACAACAAACTATTACACAAAATACTTTCTAATCTAACATAAAAGTCACCACTGTACAATAGGTTTACTACATACATGGTATACATTTCCACCTTATTTGTAGCTATGAAAATCCACCCAATGTTACACTAGTGAGCTAGAGTTAATGTAAAGGAATATAACAGAATTGCACACAAATCCATGGAATTTAGTATCATATGGAACAAAAAAGATAAAAAGCTGCAAGGAAAAAGGTATATAAACAGTAAATGACATGTATTCCCTTCATCAGCTTCGATATGAATGTCAAAAGCAAGATTGCCATACCATTTCTTTCTAAGATGTTTCAACCTTTTCTTGCTGACTTCCTAAAAGTTTGGTAACATTGCTAGTGTTACAATCAAGCCCATGAATAAGGTAAACAGGATAACAGGGGTGAATATACTCCATACTGGCCAGAGACCCACGGTTACACTGCAAAATAACAAAACAAATATAACAAAACAAATCATTAGGATAGTTTCTGTACACAACTTAGATACATGTAAGAGGTTTCTAAGCTCCAGTGGCCAAATGATTAAAATAATCAAAATACTAATAAGAAAGCCACAGGCCTAAATGGTCTCCTTATCAACAAATCAAATAATTGTACTTAAGGTAGCTCAATACACCAAAATTTTAGTTAATGATTCGTTAAGCACATTTTCAAGAAGCACAGTTTTCGCCCTTCGAAAAAGTAATACAAGCTCTCAATTATTGTTAATATGATTTTTTTGTGATTTTTCCCGGAATAATGAAAAAGTTTGTTTTCTTTTGCAAAAAAGAGATTCTATGAGTCCAAATTTTTGCTGTGATTTGATGTAATATATGAATGTTTAATAAAACATGTCTAAACAACTCAGATATACATTCCGATTTTTTAAATATAAAAATATTTATTAATATTGAAAATATTATTTGTTGATATTTTTTTAAATCTATGGATGAAATCTTCAAAAAAACATGTCACTTAGGAAAAAGATATGTCGAGAAATATATTTTAAAAAGAAATTGAAATGGAATAAGCAAAAATTTAGAAATATTGCGATTTTTCAAAATTTGTAACCTAGCCCGATGCGAAATTACACTAAAAAAGTCTTAGAGGCAGTTGTAATAAAAAACTACACTCCCTTGATGTAAAATGGTTTACACATTAAATAATTTTTAATAAAGGAAAGTAAATTCTTGATGAAATGTCCATGTAATTACTAGTAATATGACTATTTCAGTTAAATTTCTATCAATTTCGATCAGGATCGGTACTTTTTTTCTCTCGCTGAGAATAAATCTGAAATATAGCGATTATCTGAAAATAAGACATTTCATTTCAATTTCTTTTTAAAATATACTTGTTCTAACGTGTCTGTCATTTAATTAATCTGTTTTTTGAAGATTTTATCCATAGATTTAAAAAATATCAACAAATAGCATTTTCAATATTCGTAAATGATTTTTTTCTCGAAAAAAACATAACTTCTTTCGGGGTCTTTTGGGCATGTTTTATTAGATATTCATATTCATGCACCAAATCACAAGCGAAGTTTGGATACTAGAACCTTTTATTTGCAAAGAAAACAACTTTTTCATTCATTCCGGGAAAAATAAAAAAAAATTCATATAAAATAATTGAGAGCTTGTATTACTTTTTCGAATGTGAAACCATGCTTCTTAAAAGGTGCTTAATGAATCGATGTAATAAAATTTTAATGTAATGAGCCTCCTTAATGACCTCTTTCAGTTTTCAAGTGACTTGCTTAACTGTGTTCTCTTTGCATGCATGTCCATATCCATTTAATAAACAACACAGTGTGATTGTGCACTTTTATGAAAAATTGCAATCCATCCACATGTTGAGGAGCTTGTAATGCTTTTTAAAACCATGAAATGTTTGAATTAATTTGATTTCAAAAATTAAAGAATACATACAACTGATTAAGTGATATAGACAGAACCAACATCACAACTACAACAAACAATTCTTTTATAAACTGTCTGTCTTTAGTTTGGAGATTGAATGACTGTTTGTATGATACAAGTGTAGTGAGGAAATTTGTTAAGAATATTGTGAGGTGGTGGTGCAAGATTAAAGTTGTGCTGTAAAATCGAAGGTTCTCTAGCTCTCTGACACATTCCTTGTATTTATGAGTATTATTCACAAATAATAATAGCTTTAAAATACTCCAGATCGTTTCATTTTGAATTGGGCTGTTCTGAGAAAAAATGAGTTGAGCTTTGCATACCGTATAAGTAGATATTTTAGCGAGACGCAAATTTAGCGTTTTCTCCATAAAAAGTGGTATTTTATTTTAGCGGTAAATAATTTTAGCGATTTTATAATCTATTACTTTAAAAAGCCCTACCAATTATTTGGAATGAATTGTTAGCGATATCTAATTTTAGCGATCTCGAAGTCCTCGCTAATAATGCCAAAATTAAATCCTCGCTAAAATTTCTACTTATACGGTATTTAATTGATCATTCGAATATATTCGAATACGCATTCCAAATATTCAAATATGAATTTTCAATAATTTTGACATACCTACTTTATACATGCACAAATCAGTTAACAACTGCAAGACTTACTACACTCCTCCTAGTACAAAGGAACCAGTGCTTATAGGAATCAGTTAACAATTGTAAGACTTACCACACTCCTCCCAGTATAAAGGAACCAGTGGCTATAGGAATCAGTTAACAATTATAAGACTTACCACACTCCTCCTAGTATAAAGGAACCAGTGGCTATAGGAATAGCAGCAGGATAGTGTGTCTCCCAGTCATCAGTGCTGACTTTCTTTATGTAGGTTATGTATACAATGAGGAAAGCAGCGATGGACACATTAACTAGTATCAGAACGGCTCCAACATTGAACCATACCCTAAAAGGGAAATAGAAGACAATGGACGTTAACGTCCTCTGAGTACCGAACAAAAATGGACAGATAATTGTCTTTCATTCAGAAAAGTTTACTTAACCTTTCAGCTCACATAAACTAAAAGTAACATGTGTAGCAAATCAAAAATTTAATACAGTAGAACTTCGGTATCTTGAACACTAATATCTCGAATACCATGGCTATGCCTATGTCGAACTGATTTGTAAGTCCCAGCCACCTATTTACTGGGTATTTTTACTCTCAATATCTTGAATCATGTGGGTATCTCAAACTTTTTTTTCGGTCCCATTGAGTTCGAGAAAACGAGGTTCAACTGTATTAACACTAAAATCAAACATGCGAGACATCTTTCATTGTTTATGACATGACTGTAATGTGTACCTGTTCACTCTTTGATCGTAGCGACATGCAATGTAGAAATCCGTGTAGTAGAAGACGGCAATGGACGCGATGAACCACAGTATGTTCTGGATGCTATATGGAGATTCTTTGGTTCTGTACTTTCCAAATTTTTTCTCAAACTCCTCTCTTGTTTCTTCATCCATATTCTGGCTCAATGTGGACTTGTCTTCATCTGACAAATTATAAATAAAGTGACTCTTTTTTTACTCTCATTAGGTCAAATGTTCATGGTTTGATCATAGCACTTGCTGCATGTGAGAGATCAAAGTCATAAGATGCAAATTCTTCATGTACTGGATTTAAGCTTGTAATTCTGTTATTAAGTAACATTTTCAGGTCTAAGTTCCTAAACTTAAAATGGCATGCTATTAGGTTCAAAATCGCAATGTTTAAAAATAAGAAGTTATTGACACAGCTTTTAGTACTTTACAGAAAGATCAAGATTAAATCTATAATGGCTGACTTTGATAAAGGTATACATGTTTACGCCTATAAGACTAGTGTTTGATAAGAATTCATTCAAATATTTAAGCTATAACTGAGCGCAGTGGATGACATGACAGCCGTACAGTGTCGCCTGTACATAGTGTAGGCTACAGTGTCCTGTATAAGGCTCCGCCGAGAACTGTTGACCCTGCCACAACAGTCCTACCTGTTCCAATGGCACCAATGAATTTCCCGGCGATTTTCTGCTGACCCCTTCGTCTAACATTCTCCATAACTTCATCGTTTGCCAACAATGGACTAGACTCAGTTTCAGTCTGCATATTGGAAGAGAGAATGTTTTCGATTTTATCCCAATCTTGTGTGCGTTTACGATATACATTTTCACTCTGACGTTTCAAGCATTGATTTGACTGCGATGTCTAAACAGTCGTTTCGTCCATGCTGTATTTCGTATCTGAGGAACTTTGGGAAGTCATCCTAGATGAAGCAAATACAATTTAAAAAACGTTTGCATTGTACAAAATACTACGATTTTATTTTTTTCAAAATATGAAATGTTTATTTTATGTGGAAAAAAAATGTATGATGGTTTATTAAAGGTTGGTAAATATGAAGGTGAATCACCATGGAGGCGAAACAATGCTGCATAGGTAAACGGTAAATGTAGGAAGACCAAAATTCGAACCTAAGTTTTTCACATTATGAAGTTTCATGTGTCATTGTGGCAATTAATTGAAATATATACTCCCGCAACTAATTTCTGCTGTAGAGAAGTGGACAGGCATGCCTACATTCCATCCATAGTGGATGCAGGCATCCCGTCCATAGCTGGATAGTAGGCTTGCTGTTCCTCTCCATAGTGGAGATGTAGGCTATGCCTGTCCTCTCCATAGTGGATGTAGGCTATGCTGTCCTCTCCATAGTGGATGTAGGCTATGCCTGTCCTCTCCATAGTGGATGTAGGCTATGCCTGTCCTCTCCATAGTGGATGTAGGCTATGCCTGTCCTTCTCCCATAGTGGATGTAGGCTAGTGCCTGTCCACTTCTCTCCCTCTTCTTCGGGTCCATGTTACTGCTATAAGTTTTCACTTTCTTTTGTATGTTGCTCTTAATTAACTTGTATGCCTCAAAGGCCCCAAACTGGGTTCAGTACATGCATGTAGGCAAGTCTATTTAGACAAGTCATTAAAGAATTTGAGTTTGGTCTTGAAGTTTGCTAGCTGAAGCAGCATCTGTTCCTCTCCTCGTTTTGACACTTGTAGGCTTCTCCACTTCCTGTAGGCTTCTGTCCACTTCCTGTTGTCACCAGTCTGATTTTCTCTCTTGCCGTCAGAGGATATGTCCATATCGTTAATTGGGAATCTGGATATCGCAGCCACCTTGTTATCAGGCACGGAATTTTGAAGATGTTAGTAAAGATCAGATTGTGTACTTTCTGACTGCCCCCCCCCCCCCCCCCGCCCCCCCCCCCCCCCCCGTGTTTCTGTCCCTATCATGGCCAATTAATCAAACGTACGTCGAATTCTATTGATAACATGCAGTTGGCAATAGGGGAAATACTTTTAAAATGGTGTTCATCTCACCGAAAATTGTCCGTCTGTAAATGCTAGCACATGCTAGCATATTGCTAAAGCCGACTGTATTTGCACTCAACAGGCTTTGCTAGATACAAAAAGGCTAAGTTAACATCGTGTTAAACGTAGTCATAAT
>CAJDSM010031325.1:0-21754 GCA_903981925.1 Ostrea lurida
CCTCGAAGGTGTGCGATTCACACTCTCGATAAACTGATACTCGAATTGCTTCGTCTGCATTATCCAATACATGTTTTCTTCGCTTTTGTTTTCAATCGAATGCTTCACAACTATATACATATCTGTAGTTTCTTGCATCAAACGAATCCATCCTCTCGACATTGTGTGTTTACTCTTCCGGTCCGAGAGAGTACGTTAATCAAGTCTATTCAGGCCTTTCCCGTTTCTACTCAGCCGATTTCGCTTGTCCGATTCCGCGCAAGCCGCCGGAATGTGAAAAGTGTTTTTGCATTTTCATACCCACAGCATAAAAGAGCTCTTGTCTAGTGCTGCATTTTCGATCCCTTTATTCACAAATATGCAATGCTCTTTTTCCCCATTTTTGCCATCTCGCCCCACCGTGGTAGGTCCCCATCAACCAATCAAAATTAGGATTTTCTCCCAAATCTGTGTGAATAACTGCCCATTCTGATAATGAAATCGTCTGCAGTTATCCTCGTCGCCAATGTAGTATCCTTGACACCGCGATTACTATTCGATAATAAAACGATGTTAGGCTCCACTTTAAACAACACTCACATCATCGATCTTTAATAGGCGATAATCCAAATGCAGATAATCACAGAGTTAACGTTCTTTACTATTACATTACAGTTGCAAGCATCATGAACTATTTAGCATATATAGTAAGCATTGTGGCCCATGGGCTGTTGTTTGAGTCATGATCAGTAATAGACAATTTTACTCAGTAGAGAAGTCAGATGATACAGTCATTCATAAAAACTTATGTATTTCGAAATTTGTTTCCACCACATTTCCCAATCGGTTAATTAGAAAATGAAGAAAAAAAATCTCTTATTTGAATAGATTGAATTGATGAATATTAGAAGAACTAGGAGATAAAAATAGAGAAATAAAAAAAGAGGTCCACTTGACCTAACGGTCACCAGAGTATTATGTATAGCCCTTACATGGATTCTCATTTTTTGCATTTTAAAAGCCTCTATATGGAGTGTTGTCATTTTTCAAAATACC
Organism: Ostrea lurida; assembly: GCA_903981925.1. Classification (NCBI taxonomy): domain Eukaryota; kingdom Metazoa; phylum Mollusca; class Bivalvia; order Ostreida; family Ostreidae; genus Ostrea; species Ostrea lurida. The sequence goes on from CAJDSM010031325.1 coordinate 1,036, forward strand.
ATTATGCATACAATTCCCAGTCAATTACACACGAAGAAATAAAAATGGACATTTGAAAGATAAATTCCTCATCCCTCAACAAGTGAAGTAAGTCCGTCGAGAGGAATGTTAAATGGTACCCCCATGTCAAGGATCACAACGACCTTGGTACGCAAAATATCCCTGATGTTTGAAAAATAGTAAACTCATTGAGGGCTGTCAGGAAACTTCAACACTCAAAACCGAATATATTTCAGTTAGCTAACCGCCGTAAAATGGCTGAAATATTGCCAAAACGTCGTAAAACATTAAACAATCAACAAGTAAAAATCTAAGATTTAATACATTTTCACTATTATGACCATATTAATCCTGCCCAAGGGCCTACGATCTAGGAGCCATGAATTTCACGATTTAAGTTCATGAACTTTCTCAAATAAATGTGGAAAAGAAGATTATCATATTGTCCCCACCCTTGGGTCTCAACCCCTGACCTAGAGACCATGAATTTCACAATTTATGTAAACGGCTTCATGAATATAACCATACATTTAGCGGTTAAACTTAACATATGGGAGTATAGAAGAAGATATTCTAAAATTAAGATATACAATGAATTGTCACTACATGGTCATATTGGCCCCACTCTGGGGCCCAAATCCCTGACCAAAGGGCCATAAATTTCACAAGGTTTCATGGATATTAATTATAATGCAATACAATGCCATCTTTTACTTGCCAATCAAAGGGATTGCGCCCCAGTGTATGTATTATTAATAAAGTTTTCTTTCTAATATCTGATGTAGATCAGCAGCTCAATAACACACACTATGAGAGGAAATGATGGTAATTAATAACATCGAAATGTTGACATATTTTACATGTACACACTGTTTTATAACTAAAATTATTATTAAAGGTTAGTAGGTTGCCAGTCAACAGGAGACATCAAGGGACGGTGCTCTAGGAAATGCACAAACTTTGTTAGTATAACTTCCATATATTCCTCATGTCTAATGTAGACAAACAACCACATAAGCACTATCATATCAATGTACAAGTACATGTATCATATACATTTAAAAAAAAACAAATTTAAAAAATAAAAAAAAAACAAATTGTTGGGATGTACTTATAGGTAAATAATTTATAGAGTGTCAGTCAACAGGAGACATCAAGGGACAGTGCTTTAGGAAATGTACAATCTTTGTCCGTATAACTTCATATTAGAAGATAGCATTCCTCCTCATGTAGACAAGCAACACACATGTTTACAAGTGTTATCATATTAATGTACAAGTATCATGTACATTTAAAAACAAACGAAGTGTTGGGATGTACATGGGTAAATATATTATGACTAACAATGTATAGAGTGCCAGTCAACAGGAGACATCAAGGGACAGTGCTCTAGGAAATGCATAATACTCAAAAAGTATATTTATGTATAGTATACTGAGATATAAAACATTCCTCCTCATGTCTTATGTTGATCATGGGAAATCTTCCTACTCTACATTTCTTACACATGTGCAGTTGTAGGGAGAAAGATTTCTGAAAATTTGCCACTTTTTGCCCTACCCCTTAGGTCCCAGGGGTGCAAGAGTCTTGAAATTTACACTTTATGTTCCCGTTGTCCCAAAGATGCTTCATATCAAATTTGAAAAGAATTGGAATGGTAGTTATTTAAAGTCGCCTGAGTTTCTATTATCCTCGCTAGAGTTATTTCTCTTTTTATGTGAAGCGAAGCGATTTTGTGAATAATGTAGAGGGCGCAAATTGGCGTACAAGATTAGTAGCTTCTAGAATATTGATAGCAGGATAGGTCTGGGGTAAAAAAAGTCCCACCTCCCACGCTAATGCAGTTAAAAAAGCCCCACCTCCCACGCTAATGCAGTTAAAAAAGTCCCACCTCCCACCCTAATGCACAGTTAAAGTTGCATATACATGAGTACCTTGAAGGGCAGGGACGAATAATAGGATCAAAGATTAATAAATGTGGATGAAAACATATTTTTGGAACATCCCTTGTATATCTTAAAAGCAAATCCTCTTGAAAGAAAACAGACGTATATAATTATCGAAATTAAATACTTTTATTAGTAATAACAATCAGTAAACATTCTGATTCATCGATCATACAAAATACATCGTATATCAGCATTGATAAAAGTAAAAAGATAAGCAAATCAAACAGGTTTATCTCAGTTTTCACACACCGGCAACTACATATATACCTGCTGCATTATCCATAATGAATTTTCTTTAAGAAATGAATTTCGTTTTTGAAAAACTTGGACGCTTCACGCGCGTGGGCATACTTCGTGAAAAGTATACCTGCGTGAAGTTCATACCCTCTCATATTTCCATTGTGCTTTCTGTTCTGTTGGAATCCCCGGTCGTTAAAATATAAGTGCTACACATGTATACATAGATTCATACATTTTTCACAAATGCGCTGCATTCATGAGGAAATGGTCATTGTAAAGGTTTTCAAACGGAAAAAAAAATCGGATATGTCATATCGTGTCATAGTGTAACATTTATAGTATTGCAAATCAATGCATCTCGTGTCATAGTGTAACATTTACAGTATTGCCAATCAATGCATCTCGTGTCATTGTAGTGTATAGCATTGGGAAACAAAAGATTCATCATTCAATGCTCATAAGATGCAAGAAATTCTCAGCGTGAACACGAGAGTAGTACGATAGATTTAGCCGTCGTATACATATATAGAACAGCTTGCCTGCATCAAATAAAATGGGAGTTGTTACAATTCCCGTTTTATTTGATGCAAGCAAGCTCACCCATAAACTACGCAAATTGCAACATGGTATAGCATGCGTGAAATTATGAAGAAATTTACAAGAGACTCAAGCACCACATCACTCACCGACGATGAAGACACACAATGGTATAAAGTTCGATACATTAAATTGACAGTGTAAAGATTGAAAACCCTATCGTGACTTCGCTCGACCAAGGGTCTTTTCGGGGGATTGGGGGTAGAGTGGGGTGTTGAAATCTTTTCAATATTCGAATGCTTGCATAATTCGACAAATTGTATTCAATGTTTGTATTCCTATGCAAAACTGCTTCCCCAAAGGTCAAGTGATTGATGATAAATGATACATGTGTTATATATCAATTTCACAACTTATCTCACATGAAAAAAAATTTCTACAGTGAAATCGTTCAGCCTATTGCGGCACTAACTTGAACGTGGGGGGGGGGGGGGGGTGAAGGTTGAAAGAAGAATTGGCGTTTTTACGCGCTCCACCCAATATTCCAGTGTGAAGAGGCTTTATATGAAAGTATATCATTTCACTTTCAAAAACTAAGAATTTCTTATATGTGCATTTTAATCATTTCATGGAGGTGGGGGTTAGCTTACAATACCTGCATGTAGTCATGTAAGTAAAATGTATACAGTGATTAACTCATTTGAAAAGTTGAAAGTTAATATACTTTGATTTATTCTCAAGCCATTCTAAAAAAACTTTGTAACAATTTTATATATGCATATTTTAGAGAATATATTTAACCAAAACCCACAAAAAAACTTGATTTAACTTTGATAGTTTAATTCACTTTAGTAAAAGCTTTCATTTATTATAAAATAAAGCCTTTGATATCATAGTCACTAATATAGAGAACTATCTTTTACTAAACTAGTATTTTATAAGAGCTGTCTTATTCTGGACATAAAGATTGTGCATCAATTTGACAAACTGAACCCTTGTGACTATCAACCCTTATCATGGTCCAAATCTGAACTCCGAGGATTGTCTATGAGCTAGGCAGAATACTTGATGACTTCGTTGTTTTCTCCAATGTAATTATTTCCAAAACGTAAGCACATACGGAGTCCCCTCCCTGGGTCATGGTTTGAACAAACATGCATCAAAAGAACAAGGGGGCGATTCCATGTCCATTCGACAAATTGTTCCCTTTTAATTTTCAAGAACAAATAGTTTAGAAAGATTTTTGAAAAACTTGTTGCTATATGAAAGGTACTACACTGCTCAGAAGGTACACATGTATATATGAAAGACAAGAAAACTAACTTACATGTAGGTCTAATAGTCTTGTCCCATTTTCACTACACTCTTATTATCTTCCCTTGGAAGGGAACACATGATCCTAAAAATATGGAAGTCCTTTCATCAAATGATACTTCGAACCATATTTGACCGTGACTTTCTGAAGAAGTCGAAGATGTAAAAAGATAACAACAAAATCAACGATGACAGATTCGCAAGCTGTGTCTATGACTCAGATGAGGAAAAGGCACGAAAAATACCGGTACACCGACACATGATAGTAAGAAAAATGTAGGGTTATCTTGTTGGTGGAGTAATATAGACATTTCGCACAAATCACTGATCAGTTTCACATTGTATACCATAGAAATACTACTTGTACTAGGTATATTTATGCAAGCACATACATTTTAGTAAAATAGGGGGGACAAATTGTACAATACAAACAGTCTGATGTCTGCTAGTTAAACATTTCTTTGATTGAGTGTCTAAAATTCGGTGATCTGAAATGAAAGAAATAATATGATATATAATTCCACTATTTCAAAATGAAAAAAGAAACGAACAGCGATCAATTCATAAGTCCGAAATGAAATACAATTAAGAGTTGGGCAAACACGGACCCTGGATATACCAGAGATCAGGGTGCCTAGGAGGAGTAGCATCCCCTGCCAACCGGTCACACCGCCGTGAACTCTTTTATATCTTGACCAGTTAAACGGAAAAATCCGTAGTCAAAATCAGTATATAAAGAATAGCCTAACAATTTGTATGAAACGCGTCAGACTGCATTTGGCCCACTGGCAAGTTGTATTGGCAAACTAGATAGTTCTAACGACCATAGAATTTGCAGAATGCTGATTTTAAACAAGGTTGTTGAAACCCCTGTGACATCGATATGTTTGTCAGTAGCCAAAACACTAAAATGTATATCTAAACTTATTCTTGTCCTGATATATAAGTAAACACTGTTTATTGAATACAGTAATGTATATTGTTTAAACTGGCTTTACGTTTGCTATTGTGCAAAAACTTTTATGCTGCAATTCATGATTATGTATTCTTTACGTGATTTTTGAGGTTGAGCAATGTTTGTTTTCGTTTTCGCTTTTCAGTTTCTATGCCCTCTCTATGTACATTCTGTAAGATACTCACTTCGTCTGTCCTCTGGACCTGGGAAACCTTTGGTCTCTTTATCTGCGAAATAAATATGATTATTACTAAACTGTGCATGTATTGTAATCGCATTTTAACAGTATTTTTCAGATTATTGAAGGAAGTGTTTTGATTATCGCTGAATCTAGCATATAAACAATCTCTGTGAATAGAGACAAGTTAGAAGAATATGACAATGTATAGGACAGATACATGCAATCCAGTTAAAGTTAAAAAAGAGAGAGAGAGAAGAATCTGAATCCGATATTGATTATAATTAATGAAACGAATTAAAGTTTTGATTATTATTTTCAGTTTCTGTTGAAGCTTTCAAGATTTCCTCAAGCGGCTGAACCATTACATTTATATAGTATAAGCTTGTAAACATGTAGATGTATAACGGCTTCATAATATGATTGGGAATGAAGTAACCCGAAGATATACTATCTGTGATCGACCACTCAGTATGAAAGTTCATCTGAGGACCACATTTCATTAATAGCACTCACACTTGTTTATATAATTATCAAAATCGTAATCCCTCTCTACTAATATTATAGAATGGTCACAATATGAAAATGTTTAGTCTCATGAATGTGTTTGTACCTACACGTTTATTGAGGCTGTTTCTTTAACAAATTAAAAATCTATAATTTGAAATTGTCATTTACTATGTTATGAATTCACGGAATCTCTTTGACACCAGTTATTAAAAACAGAACCGAAATATTTATTCCGATCTCAAAAACCATACAAAACCCAATGTACACATTTGTATATTTCAAAGCTCTGACTCGATCTCATTACATATTTTGACATTTTCTCTATATTAGTTGCTTTACGTTCCACTCGAGGATATTTCACTCAAAATGGAGACGTCCCATTGTCGGTGAGGGCTGCCTATGCTCAGCAATACAGGGCCTTTGAGCAGGGAGGGATCTTTTCCGTGCCACACCTGCTGTGTCACATGTACAGGGCCTCGTTTTTTCGGTCTCATCCGAAGGACCGCCCCATTCAGTCGTCATTTACGGCAAGCAAGGGGTTGATGGGAACCTATTTTAACCCGGATCCCCACGGGCCCACTAATTAAGTCGCCTCTTATCTACTGTCTAAATGTCTTCAGACAGACTGGTTGAAATTTATGTAGGTTTTCTATTTGCTAATTTTGATTTTCGGGATTTTGAAATGTTTTTGATAAAGAAAGTAATTCAATAGTAAAGATATATAGACATTCCTGTACCTCAAGACTAGTTTATAGTATAAAGTAACTATAATTTGGAACTCTTCAGTGTTGAGAAAGCACAACATATATGTGAAAAACCAACTTGATTTATTTTGGAATTTAAAACAATTTAAAGGTAAGAAATGCAAGTTTTATAGTGATAGGAGTTTAGTAGGATGTGTAAGGTGAAAAGTTGAAGCGAGCAAGAAATTCATTTTTAAGCTTTTTAATCGCAACAAACGGCCGAATCGCTTTGTGTGACACTGGTTGAGATTCCAGAGGAGACGACCAGTCAAATATTTAGCCTCGACGAATCTCACAGAGATTAGATTCAACATAAAGTACCCGGGCTATTACAAGCCACGAGGGCATGCAATGCCAAAGACCCGAGACTACTTTACTTGCATATAGTACCAGTTGTGACGTCACATCTATGTGCAAGTACATGTAATAATGAGAGACGTAACCTATTCTAAATATAGGTAAATGAATATAATGTACATTGTACTGATCAGAATAATATGATGAAAAAAGTTATGGACTGAGTATCAGAAAAATGCCCACCCACGTCTTACTTAGATGTGGATCTGGCAAGTTTGACCCTCTAGACCTGCAAAGACCGTGGGCGGTCATATTTCCCGATATTCATTCAACAAAGCTACATCTTATTCATTCTGTGTAATTTTTGCTACTTTTCAAAACTGCCAGGTGCACAGTCTAGCCTTGCTATAAAGGATACGAGAGTAATAAACTATCAATATTTTCAGTAATGGTCCCATTTTATCTCGCTTTCCCATGAAATTATTATACATCTAAAACTGGATATCTCATACGGCCATGAGGTGTTACCTGTATATTATAATTAGATTCTCGTAAACTTGGAGTCAATATTAGCGTACGTGTTAGCGCGTTTCTTCCGGTTCCAGCTTCCACTCGCCGACGATCTCACGCACCTCCATATATCCGGTTCTCCACGCCCTAATCATTTTAAAAAAAACATCTCATGGAAAGGCAAAGATAACGAACAGTTGTCAATATCGTGTAGTCCCAAATAGAAGAATACAAAAACAAAAGTTGGGCAAACACGGACCCCTGGACACACCAGAGGTGGGATCAGGTGCCTAGGAGGAGTAAGAGCATCCCCTGTTGACCGGTCACACCCGCCGTGAGCCCACAGTCTTTGATCAGGTAAACGGAGCAATCCGTAGTCAAACATTATGTGAAAACGGCTTAACAATGGCTATGAAACACATCAGACAGCATTTGACTCAATGGTAGGTTATACTGGTAAACTAAATTGTTATAACGACCATAAAATTTACGAAATGCTGCCTTTAAACGTGACTGTTGAAACAACTTGTTTGTAAGTAGCCTGCTCGATTTAAAAACTAATCATACACAGAACAACACTCTTGTGTATCGAATAAGTTGAGAGACCTACACACCATATGAAGTGATGATGGAATATTGCTACATAAATATTGAAGTTATCAATAAATTCTATATCAAATCATAAATATACCAATTTACCAATAGGCTAGTTTCATTTGCGTCTTTTAGTTTTACCACGACTCGCTTATTAGGGGGAAAAGACTCGAAACAACTCATCTTCACAAGTCAAGGGTACATTGATTTTTTACCTTGCACTCAATAACTTCACCTCGTACTAAATCACCCTGCCTTGTGGAAGTGCCCAAACTCCAACAACAACAACAGTTTCAAGTGTTCTTACTTTTTTTATAATGATTGGTGGGCTGGTTATCCCTGAGGGCTGTATATCATTTCTGATCCTCAAAGCTCCTGTGGAGAAAAATAAAGAGTTTAATGAAACAGAGGAGAGAGAGAGAGAGAGCTAGAGAGAGAGAGAGAGAGAGAGAGAGAGAGAGAGAGAGAGAGAGAGAGAGAGAGAAGAGAGAGGAGAGAGAAGAGAGAGAGAGAAGCTTAATGTCTATCATTTTGGTTTCTCGAAGCTTCTAAGACTAAAAAAGGAAGAGATAGAAGGAGAGAGGATGATCGGAAAGATTTAATCAATTGCTGGATTTAAATTTATTGTTGCTATTTTCACTGTTGGTTTTCACTGTTGTACACCCGTGGGGTCCGGGTTAGAATAGGTCCCAGCATCCCCTTGCGTGTCGTAAGAGGCGACTGAATGGGGCGGTCATTCGGATGAGACCGGAAAAAACAGGTCCCGTGTCACAGCAGGTGTGGCACGAAAAAGATCCCTCCCTGCTCAAAGGCCCTGAGTGCCGAGCATAGGCCTAAATTTTTGCAGCCCTTTACCGGTAATGGTGACGTCTCCATATGAGTGAAATATTCTCGGGTAGGACGTATTTAACAAGAATACATAATCAATCAATCAATTCACAGTTGTAATAGTTGTTACGGAATCCGGATGGGATCAATATTATTCTCTACGCTGTCAACGATGACAATACTATATCATTGCGTCATCAAGACATTAAATCATCACGGCTCGTTAACTCTTCATCGCATCTTTTGTTACAGTACTATTTGCCCTAGCGCTCTACAAGTCGCTAATGTGTATACAATAGCGCGATATTGAGAGAACGATATGCCCCATCCGGATTCTTGTGCAGGGAAAATTCGTGTATCAAACCATACATAACATATCGACAACCACTAGTAGTACACATAAGAAATAAATTTCAATTTTGAAAGTAGATGAAGGTTATGAACTCTGACACTTCATTCTGGCATATATCAGGATGCGCGTTAACTAGCAGTTTATAAAAAGCATGTTGGTGTGACGAGTTATGCACAGTTCATTCCTCATGAATTTTCAAAATTTTGAGTTTTACATTCTGATTTTTCATTTCTTTGTTGGAATTCCCAGTCGTTGGGCGCACTATATTTATCTGTATTCGTACGCGCTTTGACAAACTATAGCACGTGACTATTATTTGAATTGTCGAAATATCACATTGGAAATGAGAATAGTTAACATGAAAGATCGATTTGATAACTATCTTTTTGGTTGTGAGGTCATAGTTGGTTTTTTTTTTTCTAGAGCTATCGAAGTGGCTCAGGTAGAATAATAATTATAATTTATGTTTCTAAATTCAGTTGAGGACCTAATATATTACTGTACGTACACGTCGGCGAGTTGGATGAATTTTCTACAAACGGAGGGCTACTATGATACAGAGAAGGAATGATAATCAATACTCCAGCGACGGAGCACAAATGATTGACTGCAGTTCCCATGTCAACACCTTTCTGTACAACGAGCGCCCTCATACCGGAGTAAGTCTTCCTTGTATACAACCTGAAAGTATAGCAGTGGATTCTATTTTACTAGAATTAAGCTTAGAAATTTATCAGTGAAAACAGATTGCCAGATGTCTCGTAGATACATGCAGTTCCTGCACGACTTTGTCGCCTTCTTTGTCACAGATAGTCGTCTACATTGACTTTCTTTCATCTTGAACCAATGTTTTGTGATTTATGAGAATATGCACAATTTAGACAGTTTTAAGAATAAAATCATGTCATGTGTATTATTTCCAAATCACCACAGATACAAAACACTTAGAGGCAACAGATGGTGCTTATCAGGGTGGAAACAATGGGGAAAATCTGTTCCTCATACAGTCTTAAAATCGATGGCTTCGCACCTGCATTTTGAGACGTAGGACGTAGACTGAAGATCGGTTTCTACGTAACACTGGCCATGTTTACCACAGTCGATAGGCTGATGGTCACAGTAATACAGAATGGCACATCTTTGTTTGTTGTTGAACGTCTCGTTCACACATACGAATCCTGGCCGACCAATCAGTGCTCCTTTGCAGCTGTCTGAGTCGCAGATGCTCCGTGACGTCAAAGCATCTACAATTAAACAAAAATTCTAAAAATTTACTGACAAGTGTAAAATATACTGAAAATTATGACATTAGACCTAGACTATAATTGCATTTATTAATGCTACAATTAAGTAACAGGAATAAACAGGAACACATCTTAATTTGACTCCTACGTTAATTGCGTGTATTTAAAATGAATTATTTTAAATAGGAATGTCCATGACTTGAGGGAAAACAAGTGTTCGCTAAGTCTTGGTATATGTAGAAGAGTTGTAGTTCTTTATGATAATTATTTCGTATCAGAAAAACAATGGGAATTATAATTAGATCCTATGGAAATTACTTATTTTAGATCTCATTATCACTATTCCACATAAATAGTGTCATCATCATCCTTATTATATGTACCATCATCATCATCACTACCATCATCATCATCATCATCATCATCAATCTCATCATCATTTTTGATCGTTATTTTTCACTACTATTATGACTTTACCTTTGATATTAATATTATTTTACATCATTGTTATTATTATTATGTAATCATCATTACTATTTTCATTATTAATTTATCTTTATCATTATCTATTGTATATAGAACACTCACTTGTAACGTTACTAATAGAATCATTTAGATACGTCAGATCGATGCTCTCCACCGTAGATAGGGAGGTGTACATTTCAGTGCTAATATTTGAACCACTAGACATTCCCACTTGAGCGTCAATACCGAACACAGTATCAACCGACACCTGAGATGCAGATGTTGACCTAAAATATAGATTATGTAAACATAAATTACAATTAAACATTTTGAACATCTAGACATGACAAACATAACCAATAGCCACGTATGACAAAGTTTCTTTTCGAAATTCTTTTAAAAGATTCCATTTCGCGAATGTAAACAAAACTGTTAGGACGTTTGATTAATTGTATATTTCAGTGATAATAATGCATGATTTGGTTGATTGGCAGTATTAGGCACCCCGTAGCCACCCACGATGATTCTACTCTTTTTCAAACAGCACATAATTACTTGCCATGGGTAACGTCGCATCCGACAGATTTGGTATAAAACGGACAGTTTTTGGTTTTTTTTTTTTTTTTAACTGCAACGTGTCATAAGTAAAGATTTTCATCATATCAAGTTTAACTTAGGAAGCAAGACCTATTTAAGAAGTATGATTCTGGTTTGGTTTTCTCAAGAGAAAAAAACCCAGCTTGAGCTTCCGTTTCGAGTTAAACATATTTGATTGTCAAGATATTACAGACAAACGTATTAAGCACAATTTCTTTTTAACTTAGAACGCTTTCTTTCATTTGAGCAGTAAAAATTTGAGTAAGACCAAGTTTCAACTTGAGTTTTTCTTGTCTCTTAGAAATCAGCCCCTGGCTCATTCATCTTACCACATGTATGTATTGTACTGGTTTCAGTAAATCTCAGATGAAATTACTCCCCTATTGGGACTTAACTGGAAAATACCTGTCAAAATGACCAGAACTGAAAGCATGACGAAGTTCAGATTGCTACAGGGATGGTAGTCGCTACGGAGACACCCTGAACGGGAATCAATGGCCTGACGATAGTCAAAGTGAATGAGTCATTTGCTTACCTTTTCCTACGCCCATTTGAACAGCTGTAAAGATAAAATAATAATGAAGTTAATATTTTACCATTTCACTGCAAATCTAATTTATAACATGCATGCTCTACAAATAGGAAGTAAACACGAAATGTCGTACGAATCAATAAATGTATTAATAAATGCATATTTCGTCCTTGAAAAAAAAAGATATTTATTTGCAAATTTATTACTTGCATTATTTCTAAAATACGAAAGTTTCATATACCTATTATGAATACGAGTAAAGTAAAATCGAATACCTTTTTATACTTTGTACTCTTAGGTATTCACATCCTTTGATATTGCCGGATACACTGGAGAGCTACATGTATATCAAATCAAAAGGAAGTTTGTAATGGCATCGAAAATTTTTACTAGTGATTTGATGGATATGTTGAATTAGGCCATTTCGCAATCAATGCATTATACATGTATATGAATAATTTAATATAAATCAATTGCAACATATTTTTTTTTTGCCAGATTAATAAGTTCTTAAATAATGTAATTTGACTTATTTCTAAAGCGCAATATTGCTCACCTTGCTTTCTATTGTTGTTTTGTTATGAGAACAACCATTAAATATAAGAACAAATTTAAGCTCTAATACAGCGTTTTCTAGAAAAGAAAGTAAACAAGTAATTAATACAAGTTATTAAATAAGTAAACTAATGATTAAAAACACTTAAAGCAAAACAATGAAACAAAAATTAATGAAAATAATACAATATTTGCATAGATATTTCAGCTAGAACTCGGATTTTGAATTTTAATATTTTTCAATTATGATGTAGAACTGTTTCAAAGGTCTTTTATGATAAATCTCACCTATGCTAGGATAAATAGGCTCAACTTGATAGGTATGTTTTGTTGTTACTATAACCGGCTGTGTTGTTGCTGCTAGGCCTGTTGTTGCATCTGTTGTGACGTCATTGCTACTCGTGGACGCTATGCTCGATTGTGTTGTTTCTACTGTACTCGAAATTGATGCCTCAGTTGTCAGATTGTAATCAGAAGTTTGTGGAGAGCTTGTATCTGGTGCAATTGTTGTGTTGTCGCTTGTGTCTGGTGCAATTGTTGTGTTGTCGCTCGTGTCTGGTGCAGTTGTGTTGTCGGCTTCTTGTGTACTGGTTGGTACAGGTGCTTCTGAAGTGGTAATATTAAGATCTTGTGTTGTACTAATAGACTGTGTTGTGATTGTCTCGGTTGTACTAGTTGTATTGAGTTCCTCTGTTGTTGTTTCAGTGGGGGATTCTGTAGAACTTTCAATCGTACTAGTATTTTGTGGTGAAGCTGTTGTGCTTTCCGGTGATGTCGTTTCCTCTGATTCTGTTGTACCGTCCGTTGCTTCTGTCGTTGTGATTTGATCGCTTGTTGTCACGTGACTTGGTTGTGAAGACATTTCTGGTGTTGTTTCATACGTTGAAGTTGTGCTCTTGTCATCTGACGTTGTAATACTTAGTGCTGCTGTAGTCGCAGTTGAAGACTCTGGTGATTGATTTGTTGTGTTACTATACACCTCGGATATAGTCACAACATACAATATTGCTGCTGAAATACAGAGACCATTCTGTCATACAACTTTATGAAATATGACTTTAAACAACTAGAATTTGGTCAATCATTTAGAATAACAATGAAATAATAATGACTACTTACACACATACAAAAAATTTACGAAGCGTTGAGCGGAGGTCATTCTGCAAGAGAGAAAAGTCACAGTTTAATTCTTCAAAAAGAAAATGTAAATTTTCGTTTTGCATAATGAATACTATCGAGTAGTAGACCCTGTGAAAGAATGAATTCTTTGTACCTCCAAGGCAACATATCCCACCTCTGATATGTTCAGAGGTCCATGTTCCCACCACACTTAATTTTGCATTCTTTATATGATTTGTGAGCTTGATCAGAGTTTGCTATCGTCACTTCTTTGTACAAGTTTGTACAATAATCAGAATTTTTTCATTATCTTAATTCAGCATTCTCTCGTGTTACATATAAAGAAGCCATCCATACTGTTTCCTTCATGGTGTACGGTTTTTAATTTACACCGGGACTCCTATAATTATGATTATACGCCATTACTGAGTAACAAAAGATGTCATTTTTCTACAAATCAGAATTTTATTTGATTAAAGTATCAAATTAATGCAGTATCGCATTAAATGAAGTCATTGAAATTGCAAATAAATCGATAACAAACTAGTCCTTTGTCCTTTATCTTACTAGCCAAGGGTATACCCCTTTAGCACAACATACAATATTGCATCTTTATTATGGTCTCAGAGATAGCCTAGATGTTTTCAGCTTGTCTATTTTTCACTTTCGTAATATTTAAGATATTTTCTTGTAAAGTACAAATATTTATTGAAATTGAAATTCTTTAATGTTTAGTGGATAAAGGTTTCTGAAATGATTTGTAGATTTATGGATTTCACAAAATGGATGGATCACCCTGGAAGATAAAAGGTCTGAACCCAGGCATTTCACCATGTAATCGGTTTTAACTTTCATATAAGAATCTTTTTATCTCCTGGTCTCCTCCCAGACTTTTACAGATGTGAGTTGATTTCGTTTTAAGCCATTATCACACATTATTCAGGGCGACTGTAGAACTAGTAAATTTAATATTAAAACACCTATTGTTATATGTACATGTAGCTTTGAATTCTATATTACATGTGCATGGTTGTATTGCCGTAGATTTTTAAGTTTTAACTCTATTTAACAAAGAATTAAAGTTCTTCAATTCAGATATTGGTGCAAATAGGCCAATGGTGTGGAAGGACATTCCGTCTGGTGCACTAAGAGAAAACCCGTCCGAGTGAACGACCACCAAACCATAGTCAATCCTGAGAAGGGCTGTCCTGCGGAACGGTTATAAGTAGAAACACGATGTAATCTCCACGTCATTCAAATCAGTGAAGGTGCCAGTTAGTTGAACCTCATTATATTGGTTCGATCGTCGGTGGCCAGATAGCTCAGTTGGTAGAGCACCTGACGGAAGATTCAGGGGGCCTGGGTTTGAATTCCAGTCTGGTCCGTTGCATTTTATAACTTCCTGTTACATTTGGTGCCGTTGACAACCCCTGGAAGTGCAGGTGAAAGTCCTGCCTAGGGCAATAAGAACCTGGGTTGTGAGTATTTGGGGACGAGGACACTTTAAGGAGGGAGGAGTGCAGCGGTAGAGCTCCTGACTAGATTCAGGAGGCTCGGTTTGAATCCCGGTCTAGTCCGTTGCATGTTCTACCTTCCTCCTACAATATCATATTTCATTCACATCTTCAGACAAATCTACTATATTCAGTTTTGGTAGAAGGATGGTCCATTCCTGTCTTGTGTGCGGGCTATATACAATTATGTCCCCCTACAAATTTTGTCACTTATGCACACTTTACAAAGGAGGGATTGCATTTACAAGAAGGGCGGAGGGTTTCTAAACAGGGAATCCTAGAGAACTCTAGAGAACCCTGGGGATTTTTAATTATTACAAGTGTTTGGACGCTTTTACTGCAGGAATTATTGATAAAAATGCATATATAAACAATTTCCATGCATTTATAACCAATATTATTCACTTTATTGAAGAAAAACGAGTTGCCCTCGCAGTTCGTTAATTTTTCAATCTTGATCCCGATTAAATTAGTGCAAAGAACTCCAAGTTGTGTGGGAATATTTTATCAATATAATTCGTGTATATTTACTCTTTCTTTCATGTTTTTTGAGGATGAGACGAAAATGACAAAAATTGCTGCATTCGACTTTGATGTAAATCTTGGCTTGGTATTTCAAATTAGCAATTCATACATTTTTTTTTATATAAAACACGATACCTAAGTGAGAATTCAATGATTATGACTCTGAAAGCATAATTTGTAATAAATACATTACGAAGGGTCGCACAAACGAATTTGATCGGGACTAAGATTACAAAAATTAACGAACTACGAGGGCAATTAGTTTTTCTTCAATAAAGTGAATATTATGGGTTATAAATGCATGAAAATTGTTTAATTTAATTTATACATGCATTGTTATCAATAATCCATGCAGTAAAAGAGTTCAAACACTTGTAATAATTAAAAATTCCCAGGGTTCTTTAGAGTTCTCTAGGGTTCTCTGTTTTTTAGGACCGCTTATGTTTCGTGTGTACTGACATATTGACCTTTAATTTTCACACACAAATATTACGACAAAGATCAAAATTTAGAAACACTCTAATTTCTTTCTAGATTTTATTATTATAAAACACATCCATTGTCTATAAACCTCATTGTCTATAAACCCCGCATACTTCCTTCTGGTCATGTGGTGTGCATCCCAGTCGTTACAATGTAGATGTCATGTAATTTGTGAAGAGGGACACATTGACCTAGTCCTTTTTCAAACTATGCTACTGTTCTGGGATGAAAATATGCAATAAA
The DNA here is from genome assembly GCA_903981925.1 of Ostrea lurida. NCBI lineage: Eukaryota > Metazoa > Mollusca > Bivalvia > Ostreida > Ostreidae > Ostrea > Ostrea lurida. The sequence continues at coordinate 17,320 of CAJDSM010031325.1, forward strand.
TTCTCATTGTATCCGGAGTTCTGAATGTGTGATGCTACAGAAACGTGATAAGTACATGTGAGAGGGAGGGGGTCTTGTAAGTTTTGGGTCCACATTGGGGATGGGTTAAATACACACCCACACTTCAGAAGTCTCTCCCAATGTAACAGCTGTTCACTGTAGCATCGATCTACTGCCACAAACACAAAATTTATTGGGGGCTATTAACCCCATCTAATGTTATTGAATTAGGCAAGCATTAAATCGTTTAACATTGTTTTTATGCCAAATTCATATTTTCAGTTACTTTCAAATGATTTTATGAATATATACATGTAGCTTCTTCTCCAGCAGAAAGTAATCAATTGCATTTAAGTAATTACGTAAGTCCCATGGAACTAACGTAATCGTAGATACTCTAAAATGACTTTGGGATGACGGTAAAACTCTTGTGAAGAGAGCTCTTGGGACCCGTTTTAATCGCACAGCAATATCCCTTATTCGTTTGAGGTATTATTATCTGATTAGAATACCCGTTAATTCCCACAACTAAGGATTCAAAATCAGAATTCATTACACAAAGTAAGAGTCCCCTTTTACCCGTGTGTATTATTGATTAAAAAACAGTGAAACAGTTTTATTTCGATAATGTTTGCCAAATGGTCTATGGCTGCGGTCATTTTTATCACAGAACATCACTGCTAGATGATATAATTGTGTAGCCTAACATATAAAAAAAATATTGGAAAGTATTTGAAAAACTTGCCTGGTAATTTCCGGTTTCCTTAATAAAATTGAAACGTCTTTCTAAGTAGAACAACGATGTAATCTCCACATCATTCAGTCAGTGAAGGTACCAGTTACTTCAACCTCGTTATATCATATTTCATTCACATCTTCAGGCAAAATCTACTATATTCAGTTTTGGTTGAAGGAAGGCCGTGTACTAGTAAATTCGAGCACCACGGTGTGGTACTATAAAGCGATGGACTGCCCTATCAAGGAAATCAGAAGATCTCTTGATGTTTCACTTCCTCTCTACCTGAAACGTAGTTTTAATTATTACGCGTGTGTGTTGGATCGATAAGTTACAGGTATGACTACATCTATCGATCTGTTGTGTCTTTCAGCCTCAATGCTATATAGGACTTCTTTCTTCAATGAAGACTTGGTTTAAGGATGTATTGTACTTTTTTTTATTTTATTTTTACCTTCGCCAAAGAGGATATAAATTTATTTAGTTTGTAGATTTATTTGTCTGTTAGCAACTTCATGCAAAAACTAATGGTCAGATCGTTTTGAAAATTGGTACACAGCTGTTTCGTGGTCTAAGGAAGTCCCCATTAAATTTTGTGTACAATACGAATCCGGGATTAATTAGAATTTAATGTAACCTCATGCAAAAACTAATGGTCAGATCGCTTTGAAAATTGGTACACAGGTGCTTCGTAGTCTAAGAAAGTCCCCATTAAATTTTAGTGGCGATTCGGATCATGGATCCAGAAGACTTTAATGTAACCTTGGTGGAGGTCAGAAATCTCTCATTGCTCTTGTTTTATTTAAGTAATCAGAGATCTATTACACAAACACAATGTACCGTGTGTTCTTTAATAAAATGTACGTTAGATTATAATGAAACATTCAAAACATGCATATATAGATATTGTGAAAAATTGATATGTTTTTATTGATAAAAATAAAATCACTGAAAAGTTACACGAGATTTTATTATTGGAAACACTATACATGTATGTGGAATTAGTGCTGAATTCTAGCAATTATATGAAAATTTCCCAATAGCATTTATAGAAAGTCTCACAAGATAATTACATCACATTTGAAAAAGCAGATAATCAGAATATAAAACGAAGCGTTAAGTGTAAAGAAACACGCAGAAAAGAAATGCTTTAAGCACAAATGTATGCTATCAATGTCAACAGAATATCGTTATATCACAATAAATGTACATTTTTCATTTATCTCAATAAAGCAGAAAATGTCATCAAATAAATGGCATATGAGCCTGGGACACTCGCTGCAACTATTAATACCACGCTCTGAAAGCGGACGGAGATTACTTTCATTGCCTGAAACAGAGATACGTAGTTCTGAAGTCAGTGTAATGCTAGTATTTCACCAATATGTTACAAACATACTGACGTGAATAGATTTCTCACTTACTTATCGGTACCTGTCACTGATCAATTTTGGGCGTTTTATCTGAAAATTGAAAACATAAAGCTATTTTTATCATGTGTTTTGAGATAAGATGTAACTTTCTCCTTTCTGGGGGTAAGTAAGTTATTTCCAAGACTGGACTCGTAATTATTATATTCATGTCTTCATTTTCTTGATAAACAGCTAGGTATTTGCAAATTAATGATAATTCATATTTTCTATCATACCATATATGCAACATGTGATAAATCAGTTAGAGATGTACCGATTTGACACATATTGTTGACAACATAGCTACAATGTAAATTTCTTTCTTTACCTGCATGTTGTAGTTGACTTCATTCAGCTTTGCGTCAATGTAATCCTAGGTATCCGCACTCCTCTCCATGTCCCAGTTACGTTCATAATCTCTGGCATAGGAATGGTTGTCAAAGTTCTAAACAACAATTCTATAAGCTACTAGTCCCATTTGTTGTACATAATTTACCTACTTCTCGCATGACGTGCTTGAAGACAGTTGAAGTCATGAATGTTTGCCTGGTTGCATATTTTTATTGCTTACATACAATGTACGAGTATTGTGTAATCATTGTGTAATCTTCATACAACAGGTAGCTGTTTTTATTCGTGTTGTTTGTCATTCATACTAATATAAATGAATGACCTTACTATCTTTATACTTTTGTGGTGGGCGACAAGCATATAATTTTAACAACAATAGTACTATACAAAAAGGCGAAGTTACCATTGTGTCAAACGTAATCATAATCCAAAAAACAAACGAGTGTAGGGCAACACGGACCTCCGACAAAAGCGAAGGTAGGATCAGGTGCCATGGAGGAGTAAGCATCCTCTGCTGATCGGTCACACCCGCCGTGAGCCCTTAGTCGAAATAAAGTAAACAGGATTACCCGTAGTCAAATCTAGTAGGAAAATGACAGTCTAACAAAGGTATGAAACAAATCAGTCAACATATGACTTTGTGATAATTTGTAATCGCAAACAAGGTCATTATAACGACCGTAGAATTTGCGAAATGATGACTTTAAACGAGATTCGTTATAACCCTGCAGCATCAACTTTTTTGTTAGTAGTTGGCCTCGCTTTAAAAAGTCTTCATACGCATAGCATGCTCTTGCGTATCGAATCAACTGGGAGATATACACACCATAAGCAGGTGATAGTGGTATATTACTACATAGAAAGGGAAAGTTGACGATTGCAATGTTAAAGTCATGCTTTTAAAAAACAATGTTCAGAATTGCCTTGAAAACTTCAAACGTAAATATATTACTGTATCATTCGATGCACATGCGTGTACTTCACATGGGGTCATAATTTTGAGATATTATATACTGAATCCTCATATAATACTATGGAAATTATAAAGTACGTGTTTATATATATGGTACATCATACTTTGCAATATGTGATATTTTCCATTTGTATTGTGTAATTTTTAATTCATCTGATGCATCAAAATTGGTACCGTATATGACTTATATTCTATATTTTCCAATTCTGCAGTTTAATTTTTACATTTTAATCTATATTTTCGATCTGTATTGTAAATTGTTACATTTCTTTTGTTAAAGTTTTCGCATATATTGAATAATTTAATTTGTACAATTTTTCATTTGTATTGTATAATTTTTTTTTTATTTATTTATTTATTTTTTTTTTTTTTTTTTTTTTTTTTACAAAAGATTTCTTTTATTTCACCCATGCTTCGATTTTTAAGAAATAGATTGAATATTTTTTTTTTTGCATAACTACTGTTTATCTATATGTACAGTTTGTTGGAATTCCCATGGGCATGAATTGTGTTCCTTTAATAGTTGAGCTGTTTTTATATTCTAATCAGGCAAAATGTATTCAAATGCTTGCTGTGGCTTTTAAATCGACGTTTATAGGACGTTTTATCTATAACAATACCCATTTTATATCATGTGGATTCGATATATCCCAGTGAACTCGAAATAAAAAAAAAACCAACACCACAAAGTTCCTCACATCTGCTTCAGACTTAGATATATTTTTAGTATATATGTTAACGGCAAACTGTATGTAACAACTTAACTTTATGACAAATGGAATAACTTCAGCTTCTCCATTGTCAATATTCCAATATCACCTGCATATGGTAACAAGAACATGTTCTCCATATGATCAGATTTTAAATAGAGACAGACTACTGACAAATAAATTAATGTTAGTTTCGTTTAGAGTCACTATTTCGCAAATTCCATGGTTGTAATAGCTATCCTTTGTACATGTA
>CAJDSM010031329.1:69-12219 GCA_903981925.1 Ostrea lurida
CTATCTTTATACCCCACCCTATCTTAGATCCATCATAACTGTAGAAGATAATTGGATCCTCCTGCCCTGACAATATGTATTTCACAAAGAGCTGTAAGCATTGACAAATCTACCTGATAAAACTATATAGGAAAAGAAAGCGTTCACAAGCTACACTCTCAACCATACCTTGAAGGAAAATAACTGAAATCTCCTGTCCTGACAATTTACACATCTACAAAATGCAATGAAGCATTTGTACAAAGTTTCAGGCTATCTGATAGACCATGTAGAAGGAGAAGTTTACACCCTCCGCCCCTATTGGATCCACCATTAATTGAAGCAAAATAATTGAATCCTCCTGTCCTGACAATATGCACATCTACTAAATGGCAATAGCATTGCACAAAATTTCAAGACTACCTGATAACGGTGTAGGAAGAAAAGGTTCACGATTTTGTGACAGACAGACGGACAGAAGTGACAAAAAAAAAATATGTCTCCTGGAGGAAGAGGGGAGACATAATGAGGTGCAAAGCGTGTTGTGTAGAAACCTAAATACCCCTTTAGGTATGGGATTCCCTGCATCGTAAATAATTAATTGTAAATCATTCTTTTTCCACGTCCTTTTTCACCGTCAGTGCGCATGCGTGTAAAGACCAAAAGGCGGAAAGTATGGATGTCAAAAAGTATTAATTTTCTTGTTTAAACGAGAATTTTACTTTAAAATGAGTTATTTTCGCAAAGTTCATGCAAATACTATGCAACAAAAATGAAGAAAGGTCTGGGAAAATTGTCAAATTGTATGATTTTACGCAAAATGAGCTATATAGTGCCTCTTTAAAAGTTATCAATCACACCATATGAGTATAAAAATGAAATCATTATATTTTATTAATATTCTAAGAAATTATTAGATGCTCTACATCTAATAAGATGCATGTCTATCTTTAGCGTTCCTCATATTTGGATTATTCAATTGACAGCATTTTATAATAAATTATACCGTTTTGTATGCAATGGAGACTGGGAAACAAGTCAGACAGCCTATATTGATCCTGTTATTAAGGCATTAAAAAACAAAAGGTAACATGTATTATAAAATCTCACAAACATAGATCAACACACTACTACGACTTGTATTGGCATCTCGCATGTCTATACGGAAGCTTAAAGCGACATCATATACAAGAATCATAACAAGCGTTTTGATGTGTAATTCATGTTGCATGAAAAACGTGTAAATTGAAATAAAATAAAAAGAAATAAAGTTCACCTTTTCACGGAATTAGCCGATAACCTCCGAGGTCAAGAAATGTTGCTTTGAAATATAAAAGCTAAGATTTATTCTCAAAAACAAAAATCAAACGAATTAAGTAACTCCATGACGTCATGGCAGTTTTCTAAAACGGACTGCGACCAAATGTTTTTGTCTGACGAAAAAGACTGAAAAATATTTTAAATATTCAAGATTATTTGATGCATATCAAATAGTCCACAATTAATACAGATTGGCCTGGCACTCAGTTTTGGTATCGTTTCCGAACTAATTCTCGTACGAGTTGTCACACCTAAATCAACAAATCCTGGTACGACTTATCTCGCACCCTCTTCTGACGAAAAAGACTGAAAAATACTAAATATTTAGTTTGAATGTGAAGAGAGTTAACTTGCCTGTACATCGGGCTTCAAATAGACGAATGGCAAACATTCTTCAGTCATTTATACACTATTAATTAACCCCCCGCAAACAAAGTTTGGGGGTATTTTCTGTCTGTCCGTCCGTCTGTTCGGCGCAGATTCATGTCCGGGCCATAACATATTTGTTCTTTGACATAATCACACTATGGGTGATGTGTACATTCATGACATCTATATGACCTTGACTTCAAGGTCAAAATTATGTTTAACTTGGATTCGTGTTGCGTACATTCTGACCTATATATGACCTTGACCTTTGATTTCAAGGTCAAAATTATCTTTTTTTAACATGGATTCGTGTCCGGACCATACTTTCTTTGTTCTTTGCCACAGACAAACTATAATTGGCACATGGGTGTTTCACCATGAGTTGATGTGTCAATTCTCTATTTGCCTGTGTGCAGATCGCATCCAGGCCATAACCACAGGGGCTCGGTTGTCAGATAATGAAAATTAATATTGTATTATTTGCTCCCAAAATGCCGGGTAGGGCATTTGCTATGGCCAAAAGAGGGAAGCAAATTTAAAATATCATGTATATTCAGTGGCGATATCTCGAGGGAGGTTATGGGATTTTTACATTACAGAAGAGATTGGGGGGGTCATTTCGGGGTTTTTAAACCCAATTTCTAGGCGGAAAGCTACAGATTTGAGCTCCACCCTACCCCTGAAAACTTTTCTTGATTCGCCACCACAAACTTACTATGCCATGTTAATTAAACCATCTTTTCACGCGTCCTTTTTGACCAAACAATGTTTAAAAAACACGTGGTGTATTCAGATAAAAACACACACCTGCCTCTTGGTTTATCTAACGGTCATGCTAATCCCCCATGTAAAGTACATGTTTCGCGTGTGAATTGTACCTTGTTCCATGTTAACCTCATCTCACACCATCTGTCAAAAGTCTAGATCTATCTGTTGTACATCTCACTGGACGACATGCTGCACTGTTAACCGTCAGTGCGCATGCGTGTAAAGACCAAAAGGCGGAATGTATGGGCTGTCAAAAAGTATTAATTTTTGCGTTTAAACGAGAATTTTTAACTTTATAAATGAGTTATTTTCGCAAAGTTCATGCAAATACTATGCAACAAAAATGAAGAAAGGTCTGGGGAAAATTGTCAAATTGTATGATTTTTACGCAAAATGAGCTATATAGTGCCTCTTTAAAAAGTTATCAATCACACCATATGAGTATAAAAATGAAATCATTATATTTTATTAATATTCTAAGAAATTACTTAGATGCTCTACATCTAATAAGATGACATGTCTATCTTTAGCGTTCCTCATAATTTGGATTATTCAATTGACAGCATTTTATAATAATTATACCGTTTTGTATGCAATGGAGACTGGGAAACAAGTCAGACAGCCTATACTGATCTGTTATTAAGGATTAAAAAACAAAAGGTAGTACATGTATTATAAAATCTCACAAACATAGATCAACACACTACTACGACTTGTATTGGCATCTCCGATGTCTATACGGAAGCTTAAAGCGACATCATCATACAAGAATCATAACAAGCGTTTTGATGTGTAATCATGGTTGCATGAAAAACGTGTTAAATTGAAATAAAATTAAAAAGAAATAAAGTTCACCTTTTCACGGATTTAGCCAGATAACCTCCGAGGTCAAGAAATGTTGCTTTGAAATATAAAAGCTAAGATGTTATTCTCAAAAACAAAAATCAAACGAATTAAGTAACTCCATGACGTCATGGCAGTTTCTAAAACGGACTGCGACCAAATGTTTTTGTCTGACGAAAAAGACTGAAAAATATTTTAAATATTCAAGATTATTTGATGCATATCAAATGGCCTGGCACTCAGTTTTGGTATCGTTTCGAACTAATTCTGCGTACGAGTTGTCACACCTAAAATCAACAAATCCTGGTACGACTTATCTCGCACCCTCTTCTGACGAAAAAGACTGAAAAATACTTTAAATATTTAGTTGAAGTGGAAGAGAGTTAACTGCCTGTACATCGGGCTTCAAATATAGACGAATGGCAAACATTCTTCAGTCATTTATACCGCAAACAAAGTTTGGGGGTATATAAGGAACTACTCTGTCTGTCCGTCCGTCTGTCGGCGCAGATTCATGTCCGGGCCATAACATATTTGTTCTTTGACATAATCACACTATGAGGTGATGTGTNCATATTTGTTCTTTGACATAATCACACTATGGGGTGATGTGTACACATTCATGACATCTATATGACCTTGACTTCAAGGTCAAAATTATGTTTTAACTTGGATTCGTGTTGCGTACATTCTTGACCTATATATGACCTTGACCTTTGATTTCAAGGTCAAAATTATCTTTTTTTTAACATGGATTCGTGTCCGGACCATACTTTNGTCCGGACCATAATTTCTTTGTTCTTTGCCACAGACAAACTACATGTATATTTGGCACATGGGTGTTTCACCATGAGTTGATGTGTCATATTCTCTATTTGCCTGTGTGCAGAATCGCATCCAGGCCATAACCACAGAGGCTCGATTGTCAGAAAATGAAAATTAATATTGTATTATTTGCTCCCAAAATGCCGGGTGGGGCATTTGCTATGGCCCAAAGAGGGAAGCAAATTCAAAATATCATGTATATTCAGTGGCGGATATCTCGAGGGAGGTTATGGGATTTTTACATTACAGAAGAGATTTTTGGGGGGTCATTTCGGGGTTTTAAACCCAATTTCTAGGCGGAAAAGGTACAGACTTGAGCTCCACCCTACCCCTGAAAACTTTTCTTGATTCGCCACCACAAACTTACTATGCCATGTTAATTTTATCAGGTACAACTTATTCTTATATTTTGTAGGGTTTTTCCCCCTTGCTGATAAAAACGTTTAAAACATTGGGATATATACATTTTCTGAATTATCTTTAAGAGGAAACTCTACTACTTAGAATATTAAACAGGGGTATAAAATGAAATATAGATCTAGGAATACATGTACTGTGTTTCTGATTAAAGTATTTTTAGCAATTTAAATCCTATTTCCTCCTACCAGATTTTCTATTTATAACAAAATATGTAATCGAAATATAAAAAAACAGAAAGGTGAGACAGTAGTTTGTCGGCATGGAGCTTATGGTTTACAGATGTTTTCTGCGTTTTCCAAGCCGCTTCATTAAGATACATAATTCCAAACCCTCAGACCCCACTCTTGAAGGTAACCACATCTTAAGGAATTCCTCCCAAGAGTTGTTTTTAAGTTGGAAGTCGTGAATGCCTAATGATTTTTGATGACTAAATGGCCTAAAAATTCCTATTATAATCGCTATGATAAGCGTTTCATTCGTTCATTAAAAGCTTTGTACCTCCCTCGCTTAGGAAAATTCTTACTATATAATGTTGAAAAATATGACATATTTAACAAATCGTAAATTTTGTGTCTTGTGAGCCTCGTGATCAGAGAGGAGATGCACAGCGATCCTTGCGGCGCCTCATCTTGGTTCTCCGCCTACGGACACCTGTCTTGGTTCTTAATCATTAATGAAGTCACTCGTACATGACAGACCAGAGATGCTTCAAAACGGATACTTTTTTGGATAATTCGTTCGTTAATTGATAAATCTTATGAGTTGATTATTTAGCATCTTTAAGAATGAAACATCTTCGACCAGTAGCGTTGCTGGTCCTGCTAGTTCCGGTGACGGTAAGTTTTTGTTTTGTTTTTGTTTTTCGTTAGAATTCGCAACGAATTTGGTTTACATATAAAAGTTCTATAGTAATTGATAATATATATCATTTAAATTTCCTAAGGAATACATGAGATTAGCTATGATTCTCAAGGTACATATTATAAAAGTGATTATTAGATGACACATTTTGCTTTGAAGCTTTACGTTAGACTAATTAATGCTATATTTATTATTTTATTCATTGTTAACAATAATTTTCTATGAGAAAGTGTAAATTGATCTCGATATTTTGCTAGGTACGGACATTTTTGTCTGTCTTAGTGAAACTTATAACCGAGCACGACTTTGTAAGTTTTAACTTCAAAATGATCGTAAATCCCCCCTCCTTTAAAAAAAGAACCCAAGAAACAAAATACAAATAAGAAACATTATTTGGAATGGAAAATAATTTTAACTCAAAAAACACATTGAACAATTTGGTACAGGTGTGGAAAATCCTGTATTTTTGTAGATCAGAAGGGTGTTGTTATTTTTAATTATAACATAATTTAGAAATAATCACGCAACTGATTACATCTCTGAGATTTTCAGTTTATACAGATTAAAAAAGTTCACAGAAAATTGACGTAAAGTAGGTAGTGTGATCTTATTTCTTTTGATAGATATGTTTTTCCCGCGGCAAAGAGCTTCAAAGTCCACGTGCTCTTTGTTGCAAAGTTAACATGCCCACCGAGCAATGTTATAAACGTTTTGAACTCTACATTGTTAATTAACCAATTACTGTTACTAATAATTATTTGATCAAAACAATTTGTACCAGATCTTAATGATCTCAGAAATTTTACATAGGGCATACAGGCACATGCGTGCATGTGCATATATATGTATACATGTATATACATATATTTATTTATTTATACATGTATAATGAACTAGATTGCAGAGTGCTAAGTGGTTTTTATGTCAAGGGCATATCATATCATCATTACATCAATAACATGCTGCTCGTCTTGATTAAAAAGACAACCACCATGTTTCTTTTTGTCAGACATCGTTCTGGGATTGGAATCCTAAAAAAACATACTTATAAATTGTATTTGGTTCCTTATCGTTTTTAGAGGTTAATTGCCACGAGGCGGTGATATGTTTAAAAAAAGCCGCGCGAGGCTACGAGGCCGTTCTATGACAGCTATTCTTCTTTAATGTTTTAAAGTGTTGTAGTATTCCAGTTCCTGTAGTTCTTTGCCTGTTCTTCTCTCAACGTGAATATAGAACCAACCCATCTACGCAAGTTACTTTCATAAACAGCCCATTCACTCTTCAAATCGTAAAAACAAAAAAAATAAAGAGTATGTGTTCTCATGAGATCAACTCTTGTGGTAACATCTGTTTTAATCCATTTGCTTACTAATGTGTGTAAAATTGCAGCTCCCTTAAACTTACTGTTGCATAACTTAACTAACCGACAAACTAAAGATTGCATTTGGATGCCAACACGGCTGACACCACTGAAATCAATTCATAATTAATTGTGAAATCGGGGGGCCTTGCGCTTGATAATCCGTTTCGTTTTCTCTATAGTTGCTTTATACCACAATGATGATGTTCTCATCCACTCTTGTTTATATTTATTTTAGTTTATTTTCGTGTACATAACATATTAACAAACATGTGAATTTCAAAATATCCGAATTTTCATTAACGATCTATGCAATATATGACTTTTGATATCACTGTGGTTAGATTAGAACTTTAATTTGTGTCATCATTTGTAACATAGGAGAGCTTTAATTTTGTGCCCCATCCTTTTGTTGTACACATCTTTTGACAATAAAATGTTCAATCCAGCTCATTCTCTATTCTGTTGCCAGATTCTGATTCCTCCAATACAACTAGTAAATCTTTTGAAGTATATTTTACATATTTTAAAACTTGTTTGATTAATGACACCATTGTTATGGAGTGCCAAATTAACATGAACTCCAATAATTTTTAAAGATATCTTTTAATAATCATTTTAAAATACCATTAATTCAATAATTGCTCTCTTCAAATGAATTAATGCGCGCATACTCGTAAAATCCAATTTTGCTTTCGTTGCCTGTATTAATGCGCGCATTAATTCAATTGATGAAAGCAATAATTGATTTAACGCACGCATCAATTCAATTGAAGTATTGCTCTCATTAATGCAATTGATGCGCGCATTAATGTGATGGGATTATTGCTCACAAAATTTTTAATTTGATGCTCAGTTTAAATGATCAACGCTTTTGTATAAGGAATTAATGCGCTTATAGATTCGTTTAGAGAGACACAATACAATTTGAAAGAGATCACCAATTCAAGTGTGAATATGTTGTCTTTAATTGAATTAATGCTATCGTTTGAATAGAGAGCAATAATTCAATTAATTGTGCGCTGTAATTGAACTAATGATATCATTATTCAATTGAAAACAGCAATAACTGAATCATTGTGCGCATCAATTTAATTAATGTGCGCTTTAATTCACTGAAAGAGAGCAATAATTCAATTATAGCGCGCTTCAATTCAAGTAGAAGCGCGCAATTATTAAGATTTATGCTGTTTATCACCCGACCGAGAATATTTCATATGGAGAAGTCACCATTGCCGGTGAAGGGCTCCAAAATTTAGGCCTATGCTCGGTGCTTATGGCCTTTGTCAGCAGGGAGGGATATTTATCGTGCCACACCCTGCTGTGACACGGGGCCTCGGTTTTTTTGTGGTCCCATCCGAAGAACCGCCCATTTAGTCGCCTCTTACGACAAGCAAGGGTATAAGGACCTATTCTAACCCGAATCCACACGGGGCTATTCAGAATTGAAAACATCATTGATTATTCAAAAAGAGCTTAATTAAATTATTGTGCGCATTAATTGAATTAAAGATATCTCGAGATAATTAAAGATATTTTCAATTATATATCTTAGGATTTTATTGGACTGTTACGTACTAGTATTTATTGATCCTACGGATATAACTGATACATATATGCATTTATTGAGTTGATACACATTCTATGGTTTTCTTGCTATTTCATTCATTATTTCAACTCCCGCTTGAGAATTGCTCATTAATAAAGAGCCGCCTCTATTGCTGGTGGGGGGGGGGGGGGGGGGGGGGCTTCAAATTTTGAATTTAGGCCTTTTCTCGGTCTTTGATCAGGCCACATCGTGCTGTGACATGAGCCTCAGTTTTTCCAGTTTCTTATCCGAAGGACCGCCCCTTTTTAGTCGTCGCCTCTTACGACAAGCAAGGGGATGATGGGGACCTATTGTAACCCATCTCTCCACAGTACTAATTTTATTGAATTGATAAATACCCCCACGGATATATCAAATTGATACAAATGCAATGGTTTTGAATTTAATATACATCCCATGGATTAATTGAATCGATACATTTGATATGATGCACACGTTACTCTGCAGTATTTGTAGTTGAACCATTCCGTGTACTTGGGCCACTCTTTGTACTTGCGCTACTCTAGAACATTTCTAAACTTTTTGAAGGACGAATGGATTACATTCTACTGCACTGATTCCGTTTTCTCACATAGTTGAGGAGATATTCATAAATATCTGCATGCATATGCACCAATTTAATGATATATTTTCGTACTGCTTGGTCTTAAATTGCATAATTGATGAAAACACAAAATCTTTGGATTTTTTAGTAATTCCTCGACTAATCGTATGATAAGTTTGAACTGATAGCACTGGAACATTTATGATGCATCCTAAAGATAACATTTCATGTGTTAGTTTGAATTTAAACAATGAGCGAGAGCCAAGTTTTCGAGGTTCGTTAGATTTATTTACCAATATCTTAATATCATTCTCTGCCATGTCATTCTCATCTAGATCGACATCTTTTCAACAAGATAATTTTGCTCAGTATTAGGTTATTCTGATAAGAAATAGATAAAAAAAAAAAAACATAAAAAAAACTACTATACAGATGTACACGTGCATGAGGACGNTAACAAGATAATTTTGCTCAGTATTATGTTATTCTGATAAGAAATAGATAAAAAAAAACCATAAAAGAGCTACAGTGTACTATACAGATGTACACGTGCATGAGGACGAGTTATTGGTTTTTGTGAAGACAGAGGTTTGCACTAAACAGTGTATAGCAAATCAAAAATTACTGAAAATCAAACTGGTTATGAAAATTATGCAGTTATATAAAATTAAGGTGATAAATGAAGCACACATCAAAATATATAAAAATGAAAATTTTACAAAAAAGAAAGAAAAAAAGAGTGAAATTTTGTATACTAGTAATGACTTTAAAATTTCCAATCGTGTTCAAGTTAAGGTATTTGTTACATATGAGTGCAAACAAATCTATGATTATGTTTTCTTTTTATCGGTTTTCAAAGTGTAATAATGAACAAGCGATGCTATATTCTCTACCACAATGGAGGAATACAGAGTGTTGTAGGGCGAAATTATGAATTAGCGTTTTTGGTTCAGCGACAAAGGCGTTAAATCACGAATCTCGCGAAATTTTGTCAATATACAGTAAGTAAACAATATGTTTAACGAGGTCTCTGTACGACATTTTATAAAGATCAAAGGCTATTGAACGCTAACTCTCTTAAAGGTTAAATGTTTGTTTACCACTGAATTTACCACTGAGTCGTTCAATGAACAGAAAAATATTATATAAACTGTACATTCTTATCGAAACTTACTGTTTGATATTATCAATAAATTGTCATTCAGGTAGTCTATATAACACTTCTCATGTTTTGTTGTGTATAAAAACCATTCATCATAATACTAGTGTAGTTATTTTAAGCAATAATAAGTTGGTATCTGAAAATGAGTAGGGGGTATCGCAATGTTTCCGAAGAAGATGAGGTAATTTAGCCTAAGTGCTTCCACTCATTATGTAATCTACAGTATTTCTATAAATAGATACCCAAAGTAAATAGCATATCGAAGTAGAACAAGGTCTTCAGTACTTGATCAACTTTTATATGGAAACCTACAATTATGAGATTATATCAAATTGAAAGCATTTGAATACAGATTAAAATCAAAATATCATTTTACAATACAACATGAATTCTTAATTTCTACGAACATTAAACTATGACATTGAACTTCAAGTTGAAACATATAAATGCAGCATATAAGTATTGATGAAGAAATATGTACATATACAATTAAAATGGAATTCATCAAATCGGCAATAAATTTTATAATTAGCATTTGACTGTTTTGTAGATTAAAAAATGAAGCTGATAAGAATTTAAAGAAAATGAAACAATGACTAAATAAGTACATTATATACGTTAACATAACCATATAATATTGTCATTACGTAAATCTGAAATATGCTGTCGAGTGGAAACTAAATTGGAATGTAAGTACTTCGAATTATATTGTACTTGCCATACATCAATGATACATGAGTTTTCTTCGTTCCGTACTTATGACAATTTGTTATTTTTTTTTATTTTAGATCTGTCAAGTGACCCTTTTAAAAGGTAACGCTACAAGAAAAATGCATAGTTATGAAATAAAGTAATACTTATCAGATACTAGTAAACAATTTTACCATTTCCGAATCTATAGTAAGATATATAAATTTTATTTTATTTTTTATTTCAGAAAATGAGTATTTTTGTGGAAATAAGCCAGCCGATATTGTTGTTTTACTTGACTCTTCCAACAGCATATGGAATCCAAATTTTCGGACACAGATTAACTTTGTGAAAAATGTGACCGCCATGTTCGATATCGGAGCCAACACAACTCGTGTTGGTGTCGCCACCTATAATACAGATGTCGTAGAGGAAATAGGACTAGGGGACTACACTAACAAAACAGATCTCTTACTGGCCCTAGAAAACATAAAACAAAGGGAGGGGTATGATACAAACACATTTCAAGCAATAGCATACATGCGCAAACGTATGTTTAAAGGTACATTCCGGAAAAGAGCGAATGCCGCCAAAATAGGAATCATCGTGACAGATGGTCAGTCTTCTAATGTTTTATTAACTGTGTGGGAAGCTGCGAAGACCAAGCGTAGGGGCATCCGTCTGTTCGCCATTGGTATTGGCTACAACACCAATCCACGGGAACTTAAAGGAATTGCAAGTAAACCTGAAAGTGACCATGTTTTCAAAATCGACAATTTTGGAGCCTTAGAGTTTATCAAGCAGATTTTGGCAGTCCGTACATGTGAAGGTATAGTCATATAAATTTAAACAAAGATGGTATTCCCAGTATTCATATTCCATTTAAACGAAACTGATATGAACTCTTCTATGTTAAAGATGCATTTAGTGGTACTTGCGACGTCAAGTGAAACAGACTTTACGTAGATACAAAAAGGCGAAGCGGGTTAAACGTAATAATCCAAAAAAACATATACAAAATCGAGTGTAGGGCAACACGGACCTCCGAAAAAAACGAAGGTAGGATCAGGTGCCATAGAGGAGTAAGCATCCTCTGCTGACGGTCACACCCGCCGTGAGCCCGTAGTCGAAGATCAAATGAGGAAGATAAAAAAGATACGAGAAGTGCTTCTGTGTAAAATTATAACTGTTGAAAATATCATAAAAGTTAAACATGATTTGATTACAATGTAATTTTAAGCTAACCTTTATATTATACATGTACGAACGAACAAAACAACATTAAATGACATGCATTTAATATCTTTCATAATTCATTCAATTTGTGTTTCATCAAGAAATCATGTTATTAAACTGCGTGCGAGAAATATATGGTATTAATTCACATATTGTAATTATAT
>CAJDSM010031335.1:8206-20323 GCA_903981925.1 Ostrea lurida
CTGTAAGCATGAATTCATTATAAGTGTGTGTGCTGTAACCATCTTTTACTGTACCATAGTGGGACGATATTTAAAGAAAAAAGCAGAAATTTGCATGCATTTCCAAATTTTCTTACCTTTAATATGAAGACATAACTGTAATCAACAACACAAGATTTCGTATAACTTACAGGAACTGCCCCACCAAGCCCCCTTAATTGTTTCTCTTTCTCATACAACCTCTTCTGTCTTTTTCCAGCTGATCCTTCAACAACTTTGCTCTGTCGTCTGCTTGTTGCTACACAAGGAAATACAAAATACTGCATTATGAATTACAAGTCAAACATGCTTATAGACAAGTTCCAAGGGTGAAAAATTTTGATTTGTTATAAACGTAATTTGCGATATCCGAGAAGTTCATAATATTTTCAACACTTCGAGGAGTGTAAATCATATTTTCCTGTAAGCGGACAGTAAAGCATCTTAACTGTATCCGTGTATTACAGTATGAATTTTTTATCGATATCAACTTTGATGACTACACACAGCCTATAATCTATCAGCTACAATAATCACCCTGAGAGCCTCGATCTTCTTCCGTCTCAATTCAGCGTTTCTCTTGGCCTGCTCTTGAGCCTCCTGCACAAAATGCAATTATCAAATTCTCTTTGAAATTGCTGTAACTTTACATATTCAATGACAGAATTCAGATAAAACTCCTAATAAGGTGCACATTTGTCATTGATTAAATTGAACGGTAAAATATCACTGAAATAAATTCATCAATATATACACTGTAACTACACAAAGAAAATCTGGGAAATTTGAACTGTTGTTGGCTTCTTTGGCAGAAGACAAAAAATTTGCCAAAAACAATGGAAAGTGCTGATCTTTGAAAAAAATCTGCCATATACTATTCCCTTTGCACAAATCGACCAATTTATGACATTGATTTCCAGCATATTACCTCATACTTGTTTCCGCCCCCGACATTGCGCCTCTCCTGGTAGTTTGATGCCTGATTTGTCGTAATTTCTCTAAATATTCCTAAAATGGATTTGTGCCATAATTAATAATAAATAAACCAACAAAGTTTACAAACCAGAAACTTTTATTGTTTACGTGAGGTATTTATTAGTGACATGGTTATAACAGATCTTCTTTGTGTATACGATACCTGTTCCTCTCTATTGCGGGCAGACCCTGGGCGTTGATCATCACAGTGCGGAATTTGGTTGGGGCGTGGGGTCATATGATCTGGCATTCTAGTAGTAAAATTAGTATGTAATTATGTTTAAAGCAATTAAAAGAAAGGCTTAAGATTGATCATTTTAAATTTACTATTACAATAAAAAGTATTAAATTTTTGCTGACTCCAAAATTATATCAGCTTGGCCTCGTTGTTTGTTTAAAGCAGCCTCTCTTTTCTCTTGTACAAAGTCCTCCACAATCTTAGCCCTCTCCACTGCCTGATTGTTCATCCCCATATTCCTGTAAAATCAAAATCAACAAATCTGTAAACACCAGTACCAATGTATACATCTTCTTCTGTAAGTTACATCGATTTTGTGGCTGAGATTTAAAATTCTTTTGTTGCTGTACCCGGTTTGGATTTGGGGGTTGATAAACTGGTGTGGGGGCCGGGACATTGCCACCTGGTCGCTTCCAGTTGGGATTGCTTTGGAGGGATCTGCTACTCGTGGGGCGGCCATGTTGCTGCAGCATTGTTACCAGCTAGGTAAGTAAAATGAATCAGTAAAATGATTCCTGAATTTGAATAATGGATAAGGAATTAATTTTAGTATAGAGTCTTATCTTGTGTTGTCAACATTCCAGTTTATTTATAATAGAGCAATGAAAGTATACAACAGAATTTCACTTGTAAAACACAACTTCATTAGAATATTCTTTCCATTGTATGAAATAAGTTGTATTTAATTTCTGCAAATGATGTCATTGAATGACATCACAATGTTTGCCTTTCTGTTTCCATTTTGTTTTTACACAGTATAGCGTCCAAGTCAAATAAAATTCATATTTTCTTCAGATTCTTCATCAAATTCAATCATATACATTACACTTCATTGAAAGAAAGTGATTTTTGCTAATTTTATGGATAAAAAGTAAGTTGGGGTAGTTTACACTCTTTTGCAGCCTCGATTTATTTATATCATAATACACAAAATGAGTAGAACTTATTTCAATTCCTTAACGGAAGATCACAATTTTCAATGACACGCAGTGCTCTTACTTAACGTACCTGGCTGTGGCATTATTCTGTCGCTGATCTCGGTCATTCTGGAGTTTTGTCTAAATATATCATGGGTACTGATCGTACTTCCCCCGCTCCTTATCTCCTGCAGGCTGTCAGACAGAAAAAAGTTTGTCATCACATACAGTATCTTCAGTGAACCCCCCCCCCCAACACCAAACAAATCGACTAAGACTTACGTTGGAGTGGCCATCGCGGTTTATCTCGGCTGGTTTTCTTCTTCACATCGTTCTTCTTCTAAAGTCAATTACACACACATCATCTATATTTAATTTTTGAAACTGAATGTTCAACAGATGGTGAGATGATGTCTTCATTATTTGGTTTTATGGTAGGGCTCTGGACACACCAATCAATTTAATCATTAGTATAATATCTTAAACTGTACTGCAATATACATGCATCAGGTTTTAAAGTTAATAAAATGTTCCTGTTTTTTACAGATTTCCCCTCATTATTGGCCTGGCACAGGGAAAAAAACCCTAAATGAGCTATTTATGTACACATACATGTATGTCTTTCCAAACTGATGATATGAAGTGAAAAGTGCATATTGAACTGATTTTCCAATAAACTGACCAGCACAACTTTCCCACTATAACATTTTAATATAGTGGAATCATTTGAAATATGTGGGCATAATCGTCATAAATTATCAAGATTTTGAAATTTAGTTGGGATGTAATTATGTAGATATGATTCCTGTACATTGAAACATTATTTAAACTGGTATCTATAGAGTTTAAAATCTGGGACAGGGCTACCTACAATGATTGAAACACCTCAGATCCCTGGCAATATATAATATAATATCCCCCATCACTCTCCTTATATAATGACACATAATAATTTGCAGTACATGTTTTACGTACATCGCCATCGTCAGATTCTACGCAGGTCCCATCAGGTTTTTCCATCCCTCCTCCCGCGCTTTATTCATTCGCGCAAGCTTAAAAAATAACAATTATTCAGATATGAAAATCTGTAAATGCAAACAAGAAAAGGGCAAATGTTCATCCATTTGAATATTTCACATACACACATGAAACAAACATTACACTCAAGTTTATTTTTGTTAAAGTACAGAATTGAAGCTTGCATTCATTAATGATACTAGAGAGGTTTAGCAATTCAATGTGTACTGTACTTGTACGTGTATCAGGGGATTCCCCTAGAAATATGTGCATTACGTCATAGGTTTCGTTGATGGCATATTTCTACAAGTATCACCAAACTGTTAAAGTGCAAAGTACACGTAAGTAACAACGTGTAGCTTATAGTTTCTTATTTTTTCCTTAATTCTTGTGACCGTGTGCATTTTTCTGAAAGCTGAGGATTTTTAGCAAATATTGATGCAAAGATATAAAAATTTAGGGGGGGGGGGGGTGGTGAAAATTCTTTAGTGTGTCTAAAACCACATGTCTTTATTTTCCAAACCTTTGTTTTACAAGTACATGTAGACGTTGCAAGTGCTAAACGAGAAATGAAATGTGGACGTGTAAATGACACACGTACAAGTACGCGTACAAGTTGGTTTGCTTAAACCTCTCTTATAAATAAATCTTACTTTTTGTTTTTCCACTAGATCTTTGTGGCGTTTTTCTACAGCAATCTAATAAAGATTCCGATACATCATGAGAAATTTTTTAATTCTATAACATGTGTATACTGGAATCTAGTTTATAACAAAATGCCGGAGTTGCAGCCATTTCACAATTACAGAATTCTGATATTCCTTCTTTACCTTATCCTCCATCCTCTTCTTCTCTTTATCAATGAATTCCTGTCTTTTCTTTTTTAAATCCTTCGGAAATGAAATATTGGGCTTCAGTTATTAACTTCAATACAACATTTCACTTCTGGAGTCTGGGATTCATCAGCGTTTTACAAATTTTTATGAATACTTTAATTTTACTTGTTACAAGGAATCTGATTTGGCTGAAACAAGATTGAGCAACATCAATCATTTAGTATAATCTAACTTGCTCTTTATGACGTCCTAGAATGACATCACTGTGACAATGCATTTGGCGGTGTTGTTTATACTTTATTGCTACGTCAAAATTCATCTGCCTCATGGAAAATCATCTATTATCTCGCAAGTTATTCATCACATAACGTTAAATGCAATTTTCTGAATTAAATTATAAGGAATGAAGTTAATTTTGACCTAGATTATACGATATAATTAACTTGTGTGCAGTTTACGCTTAATATATATCCGCAAAGTGGATTATAAAGCGTAAATTGCATCAAGTTAGATTATATCGTATAACACTAGGTCCAAAATTAGCTTCATTCCTTAAATGTTTCATATATTGACACTATACATTTATATACTTAATTTTTCAAGGACTAATTTTGCAAATTTATGACAAAATAAAAGTTCTTGCTCCCTGATGTACTTTATATGACAAACCTAGATTTACTTTACATTTCTAAAGATCTCTCCCTTGTGAGAGACTTTAAAATGAAAGTAAATCTAGGTTTGTCATATAAAGTACATCAGGGAGCAAGAACTTTTATTTTGTCATAAATTTGCAAATATTAGTCCTTGAAAAATTAAGTATATAAATGTAGTGTTCAATATATGAAACATTTAAGGAATGAAGCTAATTTTGACCTAGGTTATACGATATAAAATAACTTGGTGCATTATACGCTGGTTAAACAACTATGAGGCTTTTAAGAAGCGTAACCTACTCTGAGTTAGATTATATCGTAAAATCTAAGTCAAAATTAACTTCATTCCTTATAATTTAATTCAGAAAATTGCATTTAACGTTATGTGATGAATAACTTGCGAGATAATAAGTATTTTCCATGAGGCAGATGAATTTTGACGTAGCAATAAAGTATAAACAACACCGCCAAATGCATTGTCACAGTGATGTCATTCTAGGACGTCATAAAGAGCAAGTTAGATTATACTAAATGATTGATGTTGCTCAATCTTGTTTCAGCCAATCAGATTCCTTGTAACAAGTAAAATTAAAGTATTCATAAAAATTTGTAAAACGCTGATGAATCCCAGACTCCAGGAAGTGAAATGTTGTATTGAAGTTAATAACTGAAGCCCATATTTCATTTCCGAAGGATTTAAAAAAGAAAAGACAGGAATTCATTGATAAAGAGAAGAAGAGGATGGAGGATAAGGTAAAGAGGAAATTCAGAATTCTGTAATTGTGAAATGGCTGCAAACTCCGGCATTTTGTTATAAACTAGATTCCAGTATACACATGTTATAGAATTATAAAATTTCTCATGATGTATCGGAATCTTTATTTAGATTGCTGTAGAAAAACGCCACAAAGATCTAGTGGAAAAACAAAAAGTAAGATTTATTTATAAGAGAGGTTTAGCAAACCAACTTGTACGCGCTACTTGTACGTGTGTCATTTACACTCCACATTTCATTTCTCGTTTAGCACTTGCAACGTCTACATGTACTTGTAAAACAAAGTTTTGAAAATAAAGACATGTGGTTTTTAGACACACTAAAGAATTTTCACCACCCCCCCCCCCCCTAAATTTTATATCTTTGCATCAATATTTGCTAAAAATCCTCAGCTTTCAGAAAAATGCACACGGTCACAGAATTAAGGAAAAAATAAGAAACTATAAGCTACACGTTGTTACTTACGTGTACTTTGCACTTTACACGTTTGTGGATACTTGTAGAAATATGCCATCAACGAAACCTATGACGTAATGCACATATTTCTAGGGGAATCCCCTGAATACACAGTACAAGTACACGTACTACATTGCAATTGCGTAAAACCTCTCGAGTCATCATTAATGAATGCAACTTCAATTCTGTACTTTACAAAAAACAAACTTGAGTGTAATGTTTGTTTCATGTGTGTATGTGAAATATTCAAATGAGATGAACATTTGCCCTTTTCTTGTTTGCATTTACAGATTTTTCATATCTGAATTAATTGTTATTTTTTTAAGCTTGCGCGAATGAATAAAGCGCGGGAGGAGGGATGGAAAAACCTGATGGGACCTGTAGAATCTGACGATGGCGATGTACGTAAAACATGTACTGCAAAATTATTATGTGTCATTATATAAGGAGAGTGATGGGGGGTATTATAATTATATATTGCCAGGGATCTGAGGTGTTTCAATCATTGTAGGTAGCCCTGTCCCAGATTTAAACTCTATAGATACACAGTTTAAATAATGTTTCAATGTACAGGAATCATATCTACATAATTACATCCCAACTAAATTTCAAAATCTTGATAATTTATGACGATTAATGCCCACATATTTCAAATGATTCCACTATATTAAAATGTTATATGGGAAAGTTGTGCTGGTCAGTTTATTGGAAAATCAGTTCAATATGCACTTTTCACTTTATATCATCAGTTTGAAAGAACATACATGTATGTGTACATAACATAGCTCATTTAGGTTTTTTTTCCCTGTGCCAGGCCAATAAATGAGGGGAAAATCTGTAAAAAACAGGAACATTTTATTAACTTTAAAACCTGATGCATGTATATTGCAGTACAGTTTAAGATATTATACTAATGATTAAATTGATTGGTGTGTCCAGAGCCCTACCATAAAACCAAATAATGAAGACATCATCTCACCATCTGTTGAACATTCAGTTTCAAAATTACAATGATGTGTGTGTAAATTTGACTTTAGAAGAAGAACGATGTGAAAGAAACACCCCGAGATAAACCGCGATGGCCACCTCCAAACGTAAGTCTTAGTCGATTTGTTTTGTGTTGGGGGGGGGGGGGTTCACTGAAGATACTGTATGTGATGACAAACTTTTTTTCTGTCTGACAGCCTGCAGGAGATAAGGAGCGGGGGAAGTACGATCAGTACCATGATTATTTAGACAAACTCCAGAATGACCGAGATCAGCGACAGAATAATCCACAGCCAGGTACGTTAAGTAAGAGCACTGCGTGTCATTGAAAATTTGATCTTCCGTTAAGGAATTGAAATAAGTTCTACTCATTTTATGTATTATGATATAAATAAATCGAGGCTGCAAAAGAGTGTAAACTACCCCAACTTACTTTTTATCCCATAAAATTAGCAAAAATCACTTTCTTTCAATGAAGTGTAATGTATATGATGTAATTTGATGAAGAATTCTGAAGAAAATATGAATTTTATTTGACTTGGAGCTATACTGCTGTAAAAAACAAAATGGAAACAGAAGGCAAACATTGTGATGTCATTCCAATGACATCATTTGGCAGAAATTAAATACAACTTATTTCATACAATGGAAAGAATATTCTAATGAAGTTGTGTTTTACAAGTGAAATTCTGTTGTATACTTTCATTGCTCTATTATAAATACTGAATGTTGACAACACAAGATAAGACTCTATATCAAAATTAAATTCCTTCATCCATTATTCAAATTCAGGAATCATTTTACTGATTCATTTTTACTTACCTAGCTGGTAACAATGCTGCAGCATACATGGCCGCCCCACGAGTAGCAGATCCCTCCAAAGCAATCCCCAACTGGAAGCGACCAGGTGGCAATGTCCCGGCCCCCACACCAGTTTATCAACCCCCAAATCCAAACCGGTACAGCAACAAAAGAATTTTAAATCTCAGCCACAAAACCTGATGTAACTTACAGAAGAAAGATGTATACATTGGTACTGTGTTTACAGATTTGTTGATTTTGATTTTACAGGAATATGGGGATGAACAATCAGGCAGTGGAGAGGGCTAAGATTGTGGAGGACTTTGTACAAAGAAAAAGAGAGGCTGCTTTAAACAAACAACGAGGCCAAGCTGATATATTTGGAGTCAGCAAAAATTTAATACTTTTTATTGTAATAGTAAATTTAAAATGATCAATCTTAAGCCTTTCTTTTAATTGCTTTAAACATAATTACATACTAATTTTACTACTAGAATGCCAGATCATATGACCCCACGCCCCAACCAAATTCCGCACGTGATGATCAACGCCCAGGGTCTGCCCGCAATAGAGAGGAACAGGTATCGTATACACAAAGAGATCTGTTATAACCATGTCACTATAAATACCTCAGTAAACAATAAAAGTTTCTGGTTTGTAAACTTTGTTGGTTTATTTATTATTAATTATGGCACAAATCCATTTTTAGGAATATTTAGAGAAATTACGACAAATCAGGCATCAAAACTACCAGGAGAGGCGCAATGTCGGGGGCGGAAACAAGTATGAGGTAATATGCTGGAAATCAATGTCATAAATTGGTCGATTTGTGCAAAGGGAATAGTATATGGCAGATTTTTTTCAAAGATCAGCACTTTCCATTGTTTTTGGCAAATTTTTTGTCTTCTGCCAAAGAAGCCAACAACAGTTCAAATTTCCCAGATTTTCTTTGTGTAGTTACAGTGTATATATTGATGAATTTATTTCAGTGATATTTTACCGTTCAATTTAATCAATGACAAATGTGCACCATTATTAGGAGTTTTATCTGAATTCTGTCATTGAATATGTAAAGTTACAGCAATTTCCAAAGAGAATTTGATAATTGCATTTTGTGCAGGAGGCTCAAGAGCAGGCCAAGAGAAACGCTGAATTGAGACGGAAGAAGATCGAGGCTCTCAGGGTGATTATTGTAGACTGATAGATTATAGGCTGTGTGTAGTCATCAAAGTTGATATCGATAAAAAAATTCATACTGTAATACACGGATACAGTTAAGATGCTTTACTGTCCGCTTACAGGAAAATGATTTACACTCCTCGAAGTGTTGAAACATATTATGAACTTCTCGGATATCGCAAATTACGTTTATAACAAATCAAAATTTTTCACCCTTGGAACTTGTCTATAAGCATGTTTAACTGTAATTCATAATGCAGTATTTTGTATTTCCTTGTGTAGCAACAAGCAGACGACAGAGCAAAGTTGTTGAAGGATCAGCTGGAAAAAGACAGAAGAGAGTTGTATGAGAAAGAGAAACAATTAAGGGGGCTTGGTGGGGCAGTTCCTGTAAGTTATACGAAATCTTGTGTTGTTGATTACAGTTATGTCTTCATATTAAAGGTAGAGAAAATTTGGAAATGCATGCAAATTTCTGCTTTTTTCTTTAAAATATCGTCCCACTATGGTACAGTAAAAGATGGTTACAGCACACACACTTATAATGAATTCATGCGTACAGCAAAGTCATTAACACATTATACAATAAAACATGGTTACAGCACACACACTTATAATGAATTCACATGTACAGCAAAGTGGTTTTAATCCCATGTAATTTTAAGACATTTAAACTTATTGGACATTGTGAATAAATCAAAATTGTTCGTCCGCAGCACTTTGCTATAAATTTGTTTTACTGTATTTAATGTTAGATATAAATCAGTTTTGGATACAAATTTACGAACAAGAAGAACTGTAAGCTTCAGAATAATGGAACTACTGTATACAGACATATGTACCTTCTCTTTCGATATAGAGGGGCATTTGATTTCTGTGTCATTACTCTTCTGATGTAGAAGCTGTAAACATCGAACACATGATTTAAAACAAAAATTTAGAACGAGATTGTAATGTTGACTTCTTTCCTTTGTAGGATAAAGCAAATCAAGGAAGGTAGGATGGACTAGATTATTTCATTCAAAGGACTAGTTCTGATAATAGCTATTACTGACCCAGTAATTTGACCCATGGTTTGGAAATATAACATCATGAAGTTAGTGATTTCATCATTTCCTTCATTCTTTTGATTGGAAAATATCAATCTAATTGCAATCATCACCTTGCTTGATCCGCTCCTTTTTAAAAAAAAAAAAAAAAAATATTGTCAGCATGTGTAGTGGATCGAGCTGATTTCAGTTGGACTGGGTAATTATGTGTGGGATCAAAACTAGCTTGATATGTTTGCAGCATTTTGATATAATGTGTAACGTGTTAATCTTTTTGTGACTGACACACTGGGCCATACCTTTTTTAATTGTTATCTGTGTAGATTGGATGATTAGTTACTTGGAAATGATTAGAGCCACAGTACACTATTTGGTGGACCTAGTTCTTATAGATTATAAAGAGGAGCATATTATTGAACTCATGTAAACTTATACTGGAAGTAGTAGAAATTCTGACTGTCACGAATGACAATTTCCTGCGCAACCTCTGGCCAGTAGTCGCCAAAACCTCCTAGAAATCCAGCTCCAGCTGTCTCTATGACAGGTCTCCAAATGCCATGCGGAGCCCAGAACCACCAAACCGAGTCCCATGGAAGATCCACAAGTCCTGACAGAGGATTCGAAGGGTTCTGCAGGTGCTAATATGGAAGCCAAAGCCCAGCAAGAGGATCAAAAAAATGACGTGTCAATCTAGAGTGCAACATTGATGTGACCGTAGCCAGGAAAGATGATTGTACAACGTATCTCTATTAGGAAAGATTGGCAGTCGTTATGTAGTGGTTTTTTATCTTGTTGAGGGCCCAGAGATCCAGCGAAAGAAGGAGAAGCGACTTCTCTTGAAAGCCGATTTCGCATGAGAAATGGGTTGTAAGTAATAAGCATGCGATAAGTAATTGATGAATGGATAGGTAAGAATAGACATGTTGTAAAGCTTATGAAAAGGAAAGCGTAAGCAATTCAGCATCGTAAGAATGAATGAAATTGGAAAGGTAGAGGAATTATGGCATTAGTAAAGTATGAAATGGAAAGGTAAATACCTTTAATGTGGATGGCTCACTGGGTATAGGATTGACCTCTTAGTCGTTATAAAGCAGAAAAGAGTACTCCTCTTTCCGATGTGATTTATGTTTAATTCAGGTGACCACTCTCAAAGCTCGCTAAAAAAGAGGAAAAAACCAAGAAGAAACCAGTGAAATAGCATGAGCAAGAAATCTGCTCTCCACCTCCAGAGTTCTCCGCAAAGTCCCATTGGGGGCCAATAACGTGCGAAGAGGCATGCATCTCTGCACTATGCCACAGGAACAGTACGGTGTTTCTCAGATGTGGTAATGGTTTGATAAAATTTCATTAACAGATAACATGTTATGATTCTGACTGAACATAATTTTAAAGATAGAAGAAGCTGTCGAATACTTCAATAGTTTTGACTAATTTGTTCTTTTCACTATGCAATTTTCTCCCATGTTGTTTAGGCCACCAGAGATTCTCAATTTTATTATTTTATTGTCATATTGTTCTATCTCAAGTAGGAGCCTGCAATATCGTGAATAATAACATCTTCATCTTTGTACATGTCTATCCATCCATTTTAGTAGTACATGAGTAAATTGTATGCTCGCGTTTTATGAAAAAATCGCTTACTTTTAGACGTGTTAGTGTAATGAACCTCTCCTAGGGAGTTATTTCTTATATAGGGTAAGGTCACTGAACAGTCTCTTGAATGAGCATTTTTAGAGTCATCTGCGCATTCCGCACCTCCGATGTAACACCCTCAGTTAAACACTTGGTCAGTAGATTTTAGAGTCCATTCTGCTGTAATGAAAGCATTTTAATAATCAATATTGAAAATTCCATTACCATAGCTACGTCTGCCAGGGACGAAGTTGTGAAACACCCAGTTTCTGAGGGCGGGGATTCCAAACCAAAGCTTCCTGAGAAGAAATGGGGAGGCCC
The DNA here is from genome assembly GCA_903981925.1 of Ostrea lurida. Classification (NCBI taxonomy): domain Eukaryota; kingdom Metazoa; phylum Mollusca; class Bivalvia; order Ostreida; family Ostreidae; genus Ostrea; species Ostrea lurida. Next base: position 20,061 of record CAJDSM010031335.1, read on the forward strand.
CAGTGACACGTTGTTACAGAAGTTAGACAGCAAGCCAGGGGGCGAGGTGGTGACAGAGGAAGACAGCGGCAAGCCAAAAGTTCCGGAGAAAAAGAAATGGGGCAAACCAAGCAACACACTGCTCAATGCTCTGGCCGATAAACCTGTGGTGGCTGGAACAGTCTCGGCAGAATCAACTGGTGATTTATTTTATGGTTTTGGTGGGTTTTTTTGGGAGGGGGGGGTGTGATTAATTATTTGGTTTTTTTTTTTTTGGTTTTTTT
>CAJDSM010031337.1:17132-33527 GCA_903981925.1 Ostrea lurida
ATGTCGACCCAAGAATGTCCAATCTCCTATTTGGTTCAGAATGCCTTCGCGCCCCCAACGGACGAACACAATCATAGGTTTTTAATAGGACGAATATAAGAAACAACAACGCTCATTCTAAACCACATATAGGAACAATAGCCTGCAAATTTGTGTTAATTCAAAGAAACAAGATTCACAAAATTTTATACAGGCAGTTCAACAATCCCTTTCCCTAGTAGCAAAGGGAGGCGTTCCCTCTCAAAATGTAGCAGCCTTATTCATAAGACATCAGTTCATACTTAGGATCGATTTGATTATAGTGAGTTTGCCGCTAACCCTGCATTAGCCCCTCATTATAAACCTCTCTGATACACTTGACATTAGTGATACCCATTATCTAAAAACTCTTGACTCGATAGGGTTAGTTCCCTCGCCTTGCCGGCCACATTTTTAGTACTCACTTTAGATTCAATTTTTTCTGCGTTATGGTCCCTGAACCAATCCAAGTTCCCTCCAAGGTAGAGATAACATGTTATTACATTCTCCTTGATTAGGCCTGACAAAGAACTCTCCCACAAGTTAAACCATTCCAAAACTGCAATGCTTCTGCTCCTATGGCAATCCATTTAGTTAGCCCGCCCCATAACTCTCCCTACCCGATTAGGATTCTACGGACAGTTCAACCTGCGACGTCAATTATAGTGGTCACTGATGTTAGAATGAATTCCTTTCAGATAATAGCGTCCCCTGGTGCCCCAAGTTTGACAACACATCGGCCTCCTGCGTACAGGGCTTAATATAACCCAAATACGTCACATCACACTCAAGTGGTCACTCAAATTTCTAATAAACCCTCCCTCACCCCCAATAAAATCATAGATTTTAAAACCAAGAGAAACCGAACACAGCTCTCCCTAGACAATAATTAGAGGATTATATGTGCCTGTTTCACAAATATGGTCCAGTTAAAAAAACTGCAAATACGTACCTCGCAAATTTATATCATATATAGCAAACAAGCTAAGCCAATTAAAATTATTTGTAATAGTTTATCATTATACCTCCACAATATAATAGTCTCCCTATAATAGAACTGTACAAACTGTGTATACAAAAATTTGTGGCTGCCAGCATAGGCTAAGAACTTGGCACTGCAACATTCAATGCCTCGCACCCTCTTATTTATCGTACGGCACTACAGAGGCTCCTAATAGAGTCAAGGGAAGGGATCTTTTTGACTATGCTCATTCGAGACATGCATTGTGAATTGAAACCCCCCGGCGACCTTCAGGGTTTTTTCCTCTGATCCCCCATCCAAATGACCCAATGACACCGCCGCCCATTCAGCTCAGCCAGGCAATCTTACGTCATCGGCAAGTGGGAACAACCCGGGTTTATTTGCATTAGAGAGGACCTTATCCCCTCTGCAAGAACACAGGACCCCCGCGGGGTCTCAGTAAGAAGTAATCGCTACCTAATATAGGTCATCCGGTATAGGTGGTAATGCCTTACTCGACAAGTTATGTGGTAATTTCAGTCTATTACCGAGATGAGGTAATTCACACTGCCGGGAAAATAATTTCAACTACCAGCGAAAATATAACAACTGACCAACAAAAGACTACACCCCACCACAAATTGGACCTATCCTTTAATTAGTGGGAAATAATACACTCCAACTAATAGTGAAAAAAATAATTTATGATAGGTGAAAACTCCCTTATATTAGTCGACTACCCGGTGAAGACAATTGAGTAAATATTCTCAGTTGCCAACATGCAGTATATTTTATTCATGTCCACCATTATTTTTGACTAGTGATCTATTCCTAAATAACCCGTTCATTGATACACTCCTCCTGCCCGCCCGATAGTGACCACATTAACAAGGTGGTTTCTGTTCTTATGGCACTGGGGGCTGGTGATGTACTGACTTAATGGAAAAAATGCATCGTTCCAGGTGAGGTCACGTTTCGGTGGTCTAGTTGCAGATGTGGCTCTCGGTGTGGCTTCTCGGGTGGCCTACTAAATACCCACTCTTTGTGTCTCCCTTTTTGATGCTGTAGTTAGTCATCACCATTTGTATACATGGGGATGTGGACCTTGAAGTCACCCTCATGACGGTGAAATAAATGTAGATTTCACATATATTCTATGACCCCTCTGTAGCCTAAAATCTCTGACCTCAAGATTAAAAATATATTCAGTGTTAAACAGTTATTCGTAAATGTGTCCGGGCATAATTTCTGATTGTTCTTTGCCACATAGGTCTAGTCCTTTATATATGGCACTATGGATATGCAATCACTATGAGACGAATCGGCTTGTCGAGTACTCTTTATCGTATAGCATTTTCCAATTTCTGTTGTGTTTTGAAATTCAAGTAGTTCTTTGGCAGAATATCGGTGCATATGTTCTGACCGTCCTAATTCCGGGGTGGAGAAAAGAGTCATAAATTATCTTTCCTTGTCTTCTTGAGGTACAGTCACCATGAATTTTATTTCGTTATCTTACTTACCCTCACGTCACTGATGTGAACGATACGCAAGAACCACTGGTGAACGTAACAGGTGACCTAGTCATTTGGTGACCCGGTGACCGCACGCTAACCGCGACGCGGACCGCAATCTCGTGAACTAGGTTTGAATCCCCGACACGTTTCTTTGAACACTTCCCACGCCGCCGAACTCGTGTGACGAGATTCCTCCGCTGTACGCACCGGTTTGACCTTCGCGACCGACTGAATACGCAATATGAATTATATATTCGGAATGTTTCGGAACTTTTCTTTTCCTTTGGGCTTAGATTAATTAATATCGAGAGTCATTAGAACTAAAAAACCAAATAAGATATAATATGATTATTATATTGTATGTCCAATACATAATACATAATGATTATAAAGAAAAAAAAAACAGTATACATTCAATCAATGGATATAAATTGATAAAACAAAACACATGATACTATATTGTTGATGTATGAAAAATATCGAGTCTATAAGCCATACTGTACATGTTGTTTGCGTACCAAAGTATTGTGCTCACCTGTCCTATACAGTCCGTACATAAGTAATATTTCTTCATAGTTTTTGTAAGATTTATGATCTTATTTCTAAATGCCAGATCATGATGCAAGAAAAAGAAAAATAATATAAACATATATTTTTAGTTTATGGAGGCACCAATGATGTTGTAAGATCGTCAAACTCCAAGGTTACGGGCAGTACGCATGGCTCAAAATTGTTTAGGGCAATCGGAGGAGTACTTGGATAAGTACCTGCAAAACGTAACACAACAACCTCCGTAAAAATGCTATGCATCCTAACAACAACACGGCACGGTCTTACGACTGTAAGCCACCGTGGTACATACACAGTAAAATTTTTAATTTATTAAAACAATTTTCCGTAAACGCCCATCCTCCTAGGATTCTAACCGAGTCAGTTAGCATGGTTATAAGGCTTGTCAAGAGGAAATTTCACGATGCTTAATCTAAGGAATTCGTACGAATATATATCTACTGCGGGGTCTAAACTATTTGATCGACCCTCTACCCCTCCAGCTGCCCATTCATACAAAAAAGTTGTCGAAAGCACCAATTGATAATTCGGTTCAACCGGACTCCCCGACATCCGGTTGTGCGAAAGTTAAGACCCCCCTACTAGTTACCATCAGTTGCTCTCCCGGGGGTCTAGTTGATCTTGTGCAAATTAAACTGGGCTTCTTTCAATTTGGAAAAAAGGAAGAATGTGATGCTCTAGGTGCGAGATTTAATTATGTATGTTTTCTGTACTAATAACAGTGTTCACTGGTAAGCTCAATCCGCCCACTCTGTAGGCTCGTTTGACGGAGCAATAGAATTTTTCGCTGTTTGCCGTGCGAGGTCGGTGTGAAATGGTTGTTACCAATGCAGTTGAACTATTTGACCAATTTCTTTTGAAAAAGCACCAGTCCTCTTAATCTGATCCCAATATCATTGTCTAAAACTCCCCTGTCCAATTGCAAATAAAATGGATTTTAACATCGTCATTCTCTGTTGCTACCCATCATTTTCCTTTAGAAGAAATTGTGGATATCCCAGTAGAATGGGTCGCTTGATTTTTCAAGGATAATTTGAATATAAACATAACAGTGATTGTGCAGCGGGATCGCCCTGTTGTGCTCAGGTCGATATATTTGAGGTGTGGCAGAAAGATGACGAAAACCTGGAATTAAACAAAAATGAGATGATGAGATAAATTATTATTCTATTGGAAATTGGGACCAAATCAATAGTCCCAGATATTTCCAAATATTATTGGATTAATTTGTAATATATTTTTGTAAAGATTTTTATTTTTTATCATTATAGGTCCGTGTTGTATTGTAATTGTAGTTGTGGGGCTACTCAAATTCCACACATCACTCATAATTTGGAACAGAAATTTTCATGTCATGTGTAGATATATGTATGCTTTTATCATAAATTCAGCATGGGTGTAAGCAACCAGATAATGTATTTTTTTGCAATAGCACTCCGCTCAGTGATTGGTTGGATGCGTGGTTCTTAAGGGAGGCCATAGCAAAATTTCGCCATTCATTATGGGGGTAGCAATCTTTAACAAGGCCACGGAATCATTTGGACTGACTTCATGTGCCTTGTAGTGCCTAGGGGCGGAGTTCCCGAAGCTCGATGACCTGGGAATTTAACTCAGAACGTTTAATATAGGGCTTTGATATGTCTCCGTATGTTTTGACTCACTCTCTTAAAATGATTTTATCTGACCCTGCCATTTGGGTCAGGTCATTTCTAATAGAAAGGCGGTCCCGTTGAATCTATGTAAAGAAATTAATGAAAACCAATAAGTACCCTTAGTTCTTAACAAAAATAACTCATAGGTTTAAAATCCCTTAACCCCGCCTCTCCCCTCCTTCCCCCACTGTTTTTTTTGAATATATAGTAAGTCTCCCTTCCGTGAAAAATAGTACCTAACTTTCAGGAAATTATCACCCCTTTCATTGGTTAATTTGCCCGCTTGGGGTGGGGCGCCGCGAGGGGCAAATATGATTGGACGCACCGGTTTGTTTTTGAGACAACAGAGACGGTATGAACAATTTGTTGATCGACCGTAGGGCACAAGGCGACGAATTATGTTACAACACCCCCATTATGCTTTGTTACTAGCTTCACGCATCGTCGGCTATCGGTTTGTAACATGGTACATCCATAATACTGGTCCATCAGGGCATAATCACATGGAAGTTCATTATTTATCTTATTTGTGGAAAACACTTGGGACTATTTTGGCTATCGGGACTTAACTATCAATAGTATTTTCATTATAGATTAAACGGTAGAGTCTGGATCGGACGCTGAGTTAATAAGATTGTAATTATTTGTTTGCGTCCTGTTTCCCGACGCACGGAGTTCGAATCTCATGACCCTTCACCGATCACTAGGCTCGAGAAAGGCACCCAGCACGGACCGCTGGAAACCCCGCCATGACCAAGCTGGATGTCACTATTATGTAGATTATTAAGCCATATAAGCGATTAACGTTTTTAAAAGATGCCCCAATTAACAATATAAAAAAACCTTTGATTTGGAAATAAGATTAGTGACTATACCACCTCGCGCCCATTAAAAATATCAACATATTTTTCCTGAAGTGACACACCTTTTATTTTCTGATCCTAACTAATAAATGAATAACTTTTTTAATACCAAATTAATTTCGAGCAAGAAAACAACTTTGCAAATACTGTGGAAACCTTAATTATGACTGGTCTCTCCCTCAATTCCAAGTTATCCGATTCGTAAAATTGAGGGTCTTCAGTCGATCTACCCTGCAACAACTCCGAACATCCGCACTGAGCATACACGGGCGATCCCGTCCTAATGCACTAATCTAACAATTTATTTATTATCATGAATTCTTGCCCTAAAAATTAATAGCTGACATTTTAAGTCACACCTCTAAGACATGATAGCATAATGATCCGAGAATATAAATACTTATTTTATGTATTTGCAATTTACCCCATAGGAATAAGATTGGAGGGACTCGTGTCTTTTGTTCAAAAGTTCAACTGCAATTGGTAAAAATTTCACTAACCGACCTCGCCACGAGCAAAATACCAAAAAAATCATTTACCGACTCCAACGAGCCACACAGCAGTGCACATTGCTTACCATTTGAAGTTATAGAAATATTTTTAAATTGCTTCTAGAAGCATCACATTCTTCTTTTCCAAATTTGGGAGGCCCAGTTTAATTTGCACAGGTCAACTTAATCCCCGGACGCAAACTGAAAACTAGGGGATTCTACTGCACACAACCGGATGTCGTCCTGCGATTCTGTTTCTTTCACAACTTTTGGTATGTGCAGAAAAGACGATTGGTGCCCGTGTAAATACTGCAATTAACAAAACACCCCTAAAGATGCATTAACAAACACGGGCAGCATCTGTAAAACCCCGTTAAGATGTACAATGTATAGCTACGCTTCTCTTTGGAGTTTATGTCCGTGAATGGTCAATTTGCAAAGAATGAAAAAGCTGATTTGCCTGACCAGCGACGGGTGGAAACCTGATACCCGCTCGACGCGCGAAACGGTGAGCCGCACAGCTGACCAGCAAACCGATGTTGTACCTGGTGACACCGCAACACGCTGATTTTTAAATTTGGAACTTAAGGTGGTAGAAAAGCTGATTTTCCCAGGGACTGTAGCGACATACCATTATTTGGCAAAATGGTTTTGGCCGGTGATAATCACTCATGACGTAGCGATGAAGAATAAATCAGAAAGTGCATGCTGTGTGACATTGACCTTGAGACTACATGATACCAGTACCCCGAGACAAAAATAAGCCCAACATATGCAAACTTATTCCATGTTAGCTGCTTGACTAGTTATCGATTTCGCATTCCACTACAGTATTAAAATATTGGTGAATTTTAGCAAATAAACAAGCTTTTCTTACTCGCATGGTTAAGATCTGTGTTTTCATTATATCCTGCACCACCCTATTCAATAGACATGAAAGGGGTATAATTATCCTGTGACGCAAACCTAATATGTGTTACTTCAAAGATTCGATAAACATGTGAAGCGAATAATATCGTTAATGCCTTACACTGTTGATGAAGTGCAATCGAGCAAATTATAATCTCCCCTATGAGCACCCTCGCGAGTGATACACCCAAATACATAGGCAATGGTTTAAATTTTACGTTAGGTGTGACAGGTAAAATTCTACTCGCCCACGTGAATTGGACCCGAACGTAAAATTTGCTACTACCGGCACAGTTTAACTGACTCTTGTCCAAAAAGCATGCGATTTCTAATATAAATAAAGTTCGTCAAATGTACATGATGTATGGTTCTGTGGATCATCCTCGTCCAATCCTCCCAATCATTATTTTACAGTGGCCTCCCCTCCTACACTCAGTTACCATAATTGGGATGAGTGCTCCTAATAATTGGGCAGAGTGAATAAAGAACACTTGCATTTAAATATCGAAAAATGCGTCAAAGACAGCAAGAATGGCCGGGATTACTGTTATATCGTTCGGTCAAACAGGAAGTAGGTATGTCGGAGACAGTTCTGAAAAATCGGATCACCACGATATGGGAACTACCCGCTGATGATGGTTATCAAAGGTCTTGAGGCTACGAAGTAATTAATTGCTGAAAAGTTCAAAGTGCTTACGAAAATTCGCACTAATGAAGAATAACACTGCGAAATTTGGGTAGTGCTTAAGTCGGTAAACAGCCGAGAAGTGGCCAAAGAGATGTGGACAGGTCTGAATCGGGATCCCACAATATTGGGACCACCCCGGTCTGATGAAATATGAATTCCTTAAATGTCCATGAAGGTGGCTACAGAATTTAGAAGTAGATTACTGAGTAAAAATGTCATGAACAGAAATATAGTCCTTCCCCGCACGCCAGACCCACTGGTTTTCTATTCACCATTTTATATGCCGTTTTGCCACTCAGCACCCGTCCGGCAAGAAATACACCCTTGATTCGAATTGTAATGTGCAACCAAATAAATTTTCGAAATATTCGATTCGATAGCTGTAATACAATTTATCGGTTCTCTGGCCAGCAATTCCGAAAACAAAAATCTCGTTAGGCTTAAACTGAACTTGGCTTCAGAACAATTGAAACACTTTCACCGGTGTCTCGCTCTCTTAAGCCAAGACATTTCGATAAGAAGGAATAATTTTTGACATATGCAAAACATAAACACCAATTAAAGTGAGCATTTCAGTTACTGAGTTCCATAATTTATCCCTAACTTGTGCATAACGAACTCAAGACCATGTACTGGACACGATAACCCGCCTTACACATTGTAGGAATGCTAATCCCTATCGCAGTAAACTGGCCCACGGTGCCAACCGATAAGATCCCCATTTCACTTGACTGCGCCGACAAACCCAATAACAAAAATATCTATTTCGGTAATGCATATAATCATACGAACATGATGTGCTTTACCATAGTATAACGCTCATGATTAGAGTGAAGTGTTTTAAAATGTTTAACATCAGTGAAAGTACCTCGCCTCCTTAAAGTTACATATTAACGGAACTCAGCGATTGTGAGTTTCTGTGGGAATTGCATAACAATTTAGATGTCCTAATCTTTCTCAAACAACCTTCCCCCACTCCAAAGCACTTGTTGCCGCCGCTACCAGTCCTTAATGGTGACGAGATAGGTGTTAGACCAACACCTTTCATCCTTCGGCTTCACATCCTGCCCACCAAACGTTATGAGATAGTTACTCAGCCACCACCCATTGGATCTGTAAGCTTTTACGCTCTGAAATACGCTACCCTTAGCCAAGTTTTAATTTAAATGGCTCACACATAGCATTAAAGAATGAAAGCTTGTCTGTGAAATCAATGGGGGAACCCAGACAGAAAAAAGCTATAGCCCCCCACCGGTTACATAACCGGTGCAGAGGTACTAAATAAAGAGCTGGGAAACGACGGTACCCATGAACACGTAGGAATGGTCTATAGCTCTAGCGCTAGCGGAGGTTAGTAAAGATCGCACTGTCGACCTGGACATCACCGCGCGTCATAAGGCCCACTACTTGTCTTTATACGAGGTGTTTAAACAGGATAATTCAACTAGTCATTTAAATAAAAAAAAGAAGCCGATGAGTATAATTTTAAAAATTTGCATGATGTGTTAACACCCCGCCCCGCCCCAGGCAGCATATGACTCAATGGCAGATTATATGACAAACAGATAGATACGACCCACTAGAATTTTGCCGAGAATACTGTGGTTAAAAATCAGGTGATCTGATGAAGAACGCCCCCCCAGCGAACAATTCTCCCTCGATGGTAGCAGGGGGTTGACCGGCTCATTGCCTTCGATTCATCCTCAATAGGACCGTGCAATCTTACCCGCGAGTTCACCGCTCTGAGGGTCGTTTGTGCGTCCCATTCGGAAGGGTAACGATTGTACGCACCGGCATCGTTTCAGAGCAAATCTGCCCACTCATGTCATTGGTCGTTATGATATGTCGTGATGAATTGGGATAAGAACTGTATGCCTAAGAGCCATAAAAAATTTATGGCGTTGACTCACTGTTCGTGTTGATCTTCTGATGGATCAGATACTATTCTAATAATTCACATTCTGCTGGATGCGAAGAGGCCCTCAAATTAATCCCAGGATATTTCTGATATTAAATGCTAAGTGAAGTTAGATGCAGTCGGGAAGGATATTTGATGAAAAAACTCAACTTTAAGTAGGGGTTGGGTGTTCTTATCGTAATTTCTCAGGCTACTAACCTTGATACCGAAGTAGTTTTCCGTTGAAACGTTAGCCTTTTTGAGTTTTACTCCATATTATAACCAACATTGCGTCTACAAAAATGCTTGATAAGCCCTAGTAACCACAAGTTGAGCCAACTTAATCCAGGCGTGCACAAAGTAGTTAATAGATCTTAGGTGGCACGATAGCACAATCCCAGCAGACCTTCTCAACCTGTTATACCCTCGAATTTGATTTTTAGACCCCTCGATTTCTGAAGTTCTTTATATCTCAGATTTTTACTACTCTCATTATTAATCTTTCAGGTCATCCAGTTTCGCATTTTCTGCATAGCTTACAACATTTACAATGAGAGGATTCACCTTACCAATAACGTGCACATTATTTCTGAACATTTGCCTCCATATATGCAAATTTGTCACAACCTCGTAGCGCTCTCCCTATAAAGATTTTCTCACTCTTTACATTGGTTATCCAAATGCCATTTATGAGGTACAAGATATAGAGATTAACCCTTTATAATCCCCATTTTGGTTATTTGATTTTGCGCCTCCCGCAGCTTACCTTACCCGAACAGAGAGCCGTGATGCCCGAGTGCGAATCGTTGTATGATTTAGAGAGGTGTAGTGAATTCAAGTGATTTTATAGACCCTTATTAAAACGTCCGTCGACTCGAACGACGTGTTCCAATTATTTCAATCTCTATACGAGACTGACTCGTCACCACTTTATTAACCGATTGGGAAGCGAGACTAGCGAACAAATAATGGTTTATGGCCCATCTGGTATGCTCCGCGATGGATCAATAGGTTCCTCCCTCTTGATCCCAGCGGCCGGGGCCGCCCTATCCTTTTCCCTTTATCGCTGCTAACATCCACTGTCCGAACCCAATTAACGGACCACAATAGCGGTATTCCACCCCTTTCCGGTCTACTATTTCCGATTAATGACTCGCACCCATATCAAGATCGCTTATCCTTTCCTTACATTCACGCACATTAAGGGGGGGATGACTAAGGGGACAAATAATCTCCCAGACCCCACCGGACCCACCACGGGTGCTGGGCTACGTGGTTTAAATTATTGACCCAGGCCTCTTCCCAGATTGTAAATCTTCTTTTGTAATTATCCGTCGTCAATGTATGTCGTGACACCAGCATCGATTTTTTATAAAGGTGTTTCTTTTCCAAAGAGGCCAATTGCCAATTATTGGTATTACACCCCGTTTCTCGGTAACGGCGTAAACCATTGAAAAAAAATATAAAATAAGATTTTTCATTTTTAAATGTTTCAATGCTCACCTTTATATGGGCGCCACAATTAACATAAACTCAAATAATTGAAGATATCTTTAAATTTATTTAACAGATATCTTTAACTTCATTTAATGCGCGCAATAATATATTAAAGATTCTCTTTAAATTAATCTAATGACCATGCTTGTGTGAATTTCTGAATTATTCAGCTCGACAATTATAAGTTGCAACTTTAGATAAAAAAGGATTATGCTTAAAAAGTACTCCCATTAATAGCTGAACTAAAGACGCGCTATAAATATGAAATATATTGCTCTCTTAAATTTGAAATAAACAGCGCGGATTAAGGTTGAGAAATTAAATGCTTGCGCCCCAGTCCATCTTCAAAAAATTTTCAATTTTTACCTGCTCTTCAATGAATTAATCATATCATTAATTCAAAATGCAGTTCCCGCAATGCGAAATTGACTCTCATTAATTGAATTAATGATATCATCTAATTGAAATGAATAGCAATAGCTGTGATCATTAATTCAATGGAAGACTGAGTAAAAAATCATTAAATGGTCACATTAAAAAATTATTATCATATAAATACCTTCAAATTTAAAATGAAGAAGCCGGTTCGCCAATACAATTCGTTTTCAATGAGCTAATATCTATATCATTAGACGATAACTTTCAAATGTTAATAAACTGATCCCCCCTAATGTTAGCATTTAATGCTCTACTCCTCTCTCTCGATTTATTGCGTCTGCGTGTTTAAAATGAATTTCGAATTTGTGCGCTCATAATTACTTTTTATTATAGAGAGTGCTGATAAATAAATTAAATGATATTCTTTTATAATTGATCCCAAATAAAGTAAGATTGAATTTTATACTGTCTTTCTAAATAACGAAGCATTAAATTAACATTTTTTGCAGAGCTTAAGATCCTACCTACTCAAAAATAATCGCGAGCATCTAATTGATTGCTTATATAACCCTCCGCGCAGCAATATTTGAATTTTGCGCGCATTAAGATGAATATGCTCATCTTTCAATTGAATAATACGCGCACTTAAAATGAATGTATTGCTCTCACATAAGTTCGAATCTAGTGCGCGCAACTAATTCACATTATTCGCTTCTTTTTAATTGAATTAGTGCGGCAATAACTTCAAATGTGAAAGAGAGCAATAATTGAAATTAATGATATCTTAATAATTAAGATCTTCAATATATTCTAGTTTTAATGTTAACTTTTGGCGCCCTTCCAGTACACTTTAGGGTATTTCTAGATGCAGCAAAAAAATTGTTTTGTTTTACCTATATTGAATACATAATGCTAGTACTACGGCCGTTTTAAAGCCAGATGTTATTCATTCTGAACACAATTACAATTAGTTTGCTACGGGATTCCTCACTCGTCATTTTATTTTAAACATGGTATTTTCGTGTGAAACACAGTCCTTGTAATGGTAAATATAAAACAAGCGTTCGAGCCCTTGTTCTTACACAGTAAAACGTCCAAAATTGTAAGTGCTTTAGGTTATCCTCGAGCTTTAAAACTCATACAACAATTATAGACGTTTTCCACAATCTTTCTGCTGATCCAATTAGTAAATACCCTAGCGGTGTTCAAACATGATTGTAAACAATTTCCATCTAAGAATGGGGTATGAAAATACTAAATTTCATACTAAACATTTTAGCCCTCAACAAATTCGTGCCAGGCCTTTTTAGATGACCTCTCGGTCTACACTGCACGCAAGTAGTGATACCTATCGTGGTAATTCTAGACTTGAGTTATCTACTCGTAGAATTAGACAGTACCATTGAAATGGTTCAGCTAAGTAAATAGATATAGTTATAACTAGTATCACTCTCATATATTTGCAAGTTTTGTTAATTTCAAGCACAAACACATTATTTCATACGAAGTCCGTTCCTTCAAGAAGGCACCCTTAGTATTTTGTAGGCTGAGCTATGCCCAACCGGTTGGTAATTTTCATTATCTCTTGATTAACATTGTGTTCTGGAGGGATCAAATGAACCCACTAACGGAGTAACAACTATTTAATAGGAATATTTCAAAAAAAACTAATTTAAATGCAAGAAAAATTCGACAATCTAGTATATTTTTTTAAAGCTTGAAAGTTACAGAACCGGTCTGATTTATCACAATCCGGTCGTAGTTATTTAATATAATGTAGTAATGGTACGAGTTTACGTTGTACAACGCTAACGACTCTATTCTCGAATTCACCAAGTACCATAGTTCAGAACTAATGTTCAATACGCTTTATGTTAGACCTGTTCATTTTCCTATACAGATTCTGCGACGGTAATCCCGTCAAGCTTTATTTCGATAACTAACGGCTCCACGCGGTGAAGAATGGGCCGTTTAAGCATGGTGCTTTACTCCTCCATGGCACGCTAGATCCTGCTTCGCTCATTTAGAGGTCCGTTTGCCTTCTACCACTCGAAGAATTGTATGTTCTTGGTATTGATACGTTTTATACATCATTTCACCCTCGCCTATATATGTCTACAGTCAGTTATATTTATTGACTTATGCCTGATTCAGATTACCACGCCAGGGTTTCCCTCCCTTCCGAAACTTATATTCTGTCACACCCAAACTTATTGCTACGACATTAATCGTGACTCAAATATAGATTCTTATAATGCAGAAACGTTACGTTATTGTAGTGTTTGGCGAAGGGTTTAAACACAAATGTCAGTTGGGCAGTATCAGCTGACCCGAAGTTGTATAGTTGAAGAGATGTTATTTAATCTTTTTTATTTATGTGTAAAACAAGCTTACAGTATTACTCACTGTTGATCTTTGGTTTTATCAGGTTTTCACATAAAGGTAGTATGTCGGATTCTAACCCCGAGTTAAATTTTGTCGGCTGCAGGTTAAAGTGATATTTTTAAAGGGTAAGAATTAATGTGGCCCAAAAATAATGCTAGGATACTAAAAACGCATCTTTATTAAATTTCGCAAAAACTTAACATTTCAGTGGCTTAGTTCGTGAAAGAGAATACAAAAGAAACCCCGAGTCATTTGTTTACAGAATACAATGTTATATAGTCAATTACGAATAACTTGTCTTCTTAATCTTTGTAATCACGATAGCGGTCGAATATTGGGTTGCTCACAAATCTAAATATATTATTTAATTATACGGTTCTTTTAATAACAACAAACCTGTTAAATCCATCCCTTAATTTAGACCATTAATTTTAAGGCATGGTTAGGTGATCTAACTATAATTTGCTCGGTCAGCTCTATTGTAGTATGCCGTAATCAGTAGCGCGCATAGGAATATTAAATCCGTATTCTGAGGTACATTTGGAACCTTTTAATTACAGTTTTCCGGTCTGTGGCGCTGCCCTGATGAATATTACTACACTAGTTGGCTTTTTTTGATTTCGTACCTCTTGTCGGAGAATCACAAAAGACAGACATGAACGTGATAACGCCGGTCTGGACATACATCCCTTCAACCTTTAATTTCCCGTATCCGTCGGCCCCGCCCCCACCCCGCTTCTCCCCTCCTCATTTTTGGAAGAAATAGGATGTGGGAGCTATTAATTGTTTTGCATCCGGTCGTGTTGGTTCCGGAGTTCGGCAGGTGTACTGAAGACCTTAATGTTTGTTGTACCGCTCCAAATACACTATCTTTTGGCCCCTTTGCTTGGAGTCTAACCAACGTTTAAGCCGTTTCAAAATGACTTTTTGTACTGCGGTTTCTACATAGAGAGTACGCTGATCCCTATTGATTTACAGGTCAAGGTCAAACACCTGCAATCCTAGCGTCTTTCAACCTCATTTTGCTTATCCCGACCAATTCCCAATCTCTTGACCCCTTTCGCTTGATATCAACCAAACTTTGCATAAGGATTGTCACTATAGAGAAAGGAAAACATGGAGACGTGACTCCCTATTCGAACTTTTGAGGAGGTGTCTCAAAGGTCAAATCACTGTTTGCTTCCCTAGAAACAACACTCCATACGTGTGGGCATGGGCCCTTGTGTATGTCAATATCTTTTGACCTTTTGCTTTTGATCTAATCCAAACCAATACTTGATACAGGGTGTTGTCCCGTTGGAAGCAGGACCCCCGAATGATCCCTTGATTAGGATAATCTTTTCAAAAAAGGAAGATACTCAAGGCGATCAAAATCAGCGGTCGAGGTTATACAAATCCTATGTTTGTGTTGCGGTGTTGTCTCATTAAAGAGCTGCATTAATGTTTTAGCCTTTGCCTGGATGTATCAACCAAATCGGACATGGCGATTGTCCTTAGGACAGGTAGATTTTGACATTTATGATCACTCTTACTTATAATCTTCAGTATATGTTTGTGCAAAAGTGTCAACACCCGAAGAGTTATTTACGAGTTACTCGTGAATTCACTGCACCCTTTACCCTATGTCCAGTAAGTTACTTATTTCAGTGTTCCCACATTCCGCAAATTCTGGGCGGCAAATTTGTCCGCTCCTCAAATTATTAGCTATTATTATCGCATCCACTATAGATGACATTTTGGCGCTTTAGTGTAGCGATATGATCTTATTTATAATAACATAAGATAACCACAAACTTATGCAGCTTAGTTGTTGTCTAAGTCTAACCTTTAATACTCCTAGGTGCTGTGGGGAAACATGAGAGCTATATATTGACGTTAATGAGCAGCCCCGGGTAAAGTATCTTATCAGAATCCTGGAATCTTGTTCCGTCTCCTTTCCATATGCTTGTAGACTTCAATTCTATTATTTAAACAAGAGGTAATTTTCATAGCCGTTCACGATAGTTGATCTACGTAAGGTCCAACAACTACCCCCCAAAGTGATCTACTATTGCGTCCATCAGTGCTCCTTACTCGGTCTTCATTTCATAATCCCCATGATAGTCGTCTTCAATGCCAGCCCCTCAACATCCCGGGCAAATCTTGAGATTGTGAGCCACATGTTCCGGCTATGGATGACATTTAGGACATACAGAACAGAAGAGAAATTGGTGTAATTAGAACTTGACGATATATGATCCTTGTAGTCAAAAGAATCACATGTAGGACGTATGGTTGATGTAATTGGGATATCGGAGTCGTTAGTCAACGTTTCTTTTAGTTAGTATATGGGGAAACATGAGAGGGTAATTTAAGGGCAATTTGTGTTTATAGATAATTCAATGAATCTACGTCCTCATTTTTTACTGATTTCAAATAAGGGGTTCTATCTACCGACCTTCCGTCCACACTACAGATAGGCTTGGATGGCATGTGGTATAATTGAAGTGCTTTCTGGCTATTGTATTTATTGTAATACTAGATTCTCCATCTCCTCCTTAAAGTTCACAATTTAACATTCAAATTCCCTAAT
>CAJDSM010031343.1:882-14866 GCA_903981925.1 Ostrea lurida
CCCTAATTAACAGTCTTGTTTGAGGTTAGCATTTCGCAAACACGATGGTCTTTATAACGGTAGTTTGCCAATACAACCTGCCATTGGGTTANGTTATTTACATTCTGATTTTGATTGCGGATTACTCCATTGACTTTAGATTCACGGCCGGTGTACCATGATGTACAGGATTGTGTACCAGATGNATTATTTACATTCTGTTTTTGATTGCGGATAACTCCATTGACTTTAGATTCACGGCCGGTGTGAAAGGTGGAAAGGGATGCATGTTTCTCCTAGGTACCTGATCCCACATCTGTTACGTCCAGGGGCTCATGTTTGTTCAACAATTTATTTTGTATTCTAATTGTAGGAGCTAAGAGATTGAACGCTGTCATTGTTTTGTTGACCTTTTTATATAGATGTATATATAACCACATTAAATCAGAACTTTGTTATAGAATAAAACGTTTTGACCTCTTTAGTGAAATATTCACTGTTTGCAAATGTTAAAGTGTTGCATACTAAGATTTCTAGTATTCATAATATCGATTGTGTATATTTGAATTGTTGTTAACAGTACGACAGGAATATTTGTACATATTGTAGGAGCATCGTCACGACCCCATTTCGTACAAATGCTATGAGTGTAGATCTGGAGAATGAGCAATACATGACGTACATTTGTAAGTTTTGGGTAACCTGTACAATATTTCAATAGCTCTTCTAATGATAACACAAAGCATGTTTGTTCAGAGATTATATAATTACAGCAACGAAAGGCAGAAATTTCCTCACAGAAATCTTAGGCTACATGTACATGCTAGTCGGCACGATTTTATAAATGACACAGTTTACAGAATCAACTTCAACTTGACAAAGGACAAATTTCATCCAGGCCTGTGGATTGAAAAGTAAGTAATTCTATAAGAGGTATACACGTTATACGCATTTTAGTNTAATGACACAATTTACAGAGAATCATCTTCAACTTGACAAAGGACACATTTCATCTAGACCTGTGGAATATTGAAAAGTAAGTAATTCTGTAAGAGGTATACACGTTATACGCATTTTAGTCTTTAACACGTGTGTCGTGTCCTGCATTGTAACATCGGAGTTGACACTTGCAACTAACCACACCACTTTGCCCAATCGAGATATAGGGCTCACGGGTGTGGTCGACAGGGGATGTTTTACCCACCCCTGGGCACCAGATTCCACCTCTAGTGTGCCCAGGGGCATGTTTGTCCCACTACTGTAAATCAACTTTTAATCACGTGCGAGAAAATCTCGCGAGAACCTCATCATCTCGAATATGTCTCGTCGCAAACAGTCCTTAGTAGATAATGTCATTTGGTTAAAAAGGCTCGTTCGCGACAAGTACTCTCCGCGAACCAGTTTACTAGAGTTGGATCGCGAAATAACGTAACGACGAACATTTATAGAAATTTTTTCATAGAACTACTACTCGCGATAAAAGTGGAAAGTAAACGCAATTACCTTCATGTCATTTGGTTTGACTAGATACATGTATTATTTTACTTTCCATCGGGAATTTTTTCCACCCTTGGGACAAAACAATGTCAGAAGCTTTAGAATTTAGAAAAGCGGACAAATATCGATGTTTGTTATAAGTATATATAGATTATAACGAATATTTTTGATCTCAGTTCTATTCCAATTTTGTATACAAATCAATGTTTTTTGTGGTAATGATATGTGTTTTTCTGTCATACAATTGAACAAGAATTGCCGGTATAGTACCGTCACTTCTCTTTGTTTAAATCAGTGAATTTAGAATGAGAATTTGTACTTACTAATCTGTTATTAATGTTTTTTTTCTTCTGTTTGATCTTATCGGTTTTTGTTTATTTTTGTGTTTTATCTCTATTTAAATTTCTGGTTATAGTGTCATTGTTTTGTGAAAAAGTTTGCACATGAAGAGGTTTTTATGACTATTATAATTGTATCCTTTGTTTCAAATATCTAGAGTTCCCCGGAACCCATCATTCAGCTAAAGGTTATGACGGAATATCATCCCAAGAGAGGAGAATGTTTAATACGAACGTGCAAGTTGACAGATCAATAGATATCTGCTGGTGGATTATTTCCATTCAAAAAGTATTATGCATGATGTAGACAAGAACAGTAGGTGGTTTGCAGTCATTGTCGCAAGATGTGAATCTGGCACGGGTTCGCTTGCAATAATTGTTTTAACAAAATGATCCGTATTCTGAATTTCACACCATGTGGCTGATGTCATAGAACGGATTATAGTAATGATGTATGGATTGGATTTTGAGAGGCTCATTAAGTTTGCAACACTATTAGTATCTTGCATAGGAGGTAATGTAATAATTTCTTGTGTATTTTTCTTAAGTGTACTAATATAAATTACATATTCATGTAGCTAAATTGACTTCTTATTATAATGTCGAGACGGATTTAGAAAGGGTTTGAAAAGAAAATATTTTGCATTGGAAGGATTTTTTGTTGGACAAGAAAGCTGCATGATTATACGATTTATATATTTGTCAATATTTTACATTAGGCGTGTATACCAATTTTGAAATCCATACCACAATAGAAACTTGAAATAATTTCTAATTCAATAAATTAATTAATTTTATAAACATGGAGAAGAAGTGCATCCAAATAAAACAAAGTGCATTTTCTCAGCGTTTCACGGCGGGTGTGACTGGTCAGCAGAGGATGTTACTCCTCCACGGCACTGATCCTGCCTTCGCTTTTGTCGGAGGTCCGTGTGCTCTCACACTCGACTTTGTATATATGTTTTTTTGGACTATGATTACGTTTAACACATTGTTTACTTCGCCAATTTATATCAAATATTGCTTTACATTGGGCTGTTATGTCTATTCAGGAGTTTATTTCTATTGCCAGTGCTTTATATAGAAAAGATGTTTTAATAAATGCAAAGTGTACCGTGTTGAACCCTCTTGTATTTACAATAGATAACTGTATCCCAGCTCCATTCTCAATGACTGTGTCACGTGACAAAGTGGAGAGAATTCAATCAACAACGAAAGTCAGTTTTTTTGACATGCTTGATAGTCGGGCGGTCTAGCGCGCTGGTTATATTTTGCTAGGAGATTTGGTTCCGCGGGTTGTGAATTCAACCCTCCTATATACATGCCTTAGAACAGTCCACGTCATGCTTGACTCTGAAAGCCTTCCGTGTAACAAGGAGTGTCGAGGTGTGTTTTCACGGTGTCTTACGGAATGAATGGTATCTTAAGAATATTAGGAAACCATAGTTTTTCTTCAGAATACCATTAACTTACTTTAAAGGGGGTATTTAATTGCGTTTTATTTTCGCTATATTTACGATGATAAATAAAACCATCGCAAAGTAATTGGGGTATGAGTTCTTATACGATTGATTTGATTATTTATTGTTTTAACGTCACATCGAGAATTATTTCCACTCACATGGAGACGTCACCATTACCGGTGAAGGGTGCAAATTTAGGCTATGCTCGGCACTCAGGGCCTTTGAGCAGGGAGGATCTTTTTTCGTGCCACACCTGTGTGACACGGGACCTCGGTTTTTGCGGCTCATCGAATGACCGCCATTCAGTCGCCTCTACGACACGCAAGGGGATGCTGGGGACCTATTCTGACCCCCACGGGTTCACTTATACGAAGGGGTTTATCTGCGAAATTTAATCCATTTTGAAATACCGAACGATAGAACATCACAAAAGTTTAGTGTCGCGAAATTAAAACTATCGAGAAATACCGAACGCATATAAATCACAAAGATTTAGTGTCGCGAAATTAAAACTATCGAAGAATAACGAACGCGTAAAAATCACAAAAGTTAGTGTCGCGAAATTAAAACAATANTCACAAAAGTTTAGTGTCGCGAAATTAAAACAATCGAGAAATACGGAACGATAGAAATTGCAAAATTTTAGTCCCGCAAAATTAAAGCCTTTTACAAAACTGAGATTCATCTACATGTATGTTCCATGTGTAACNTGCAAAATTTTAGTCCCGCAAAATTAAAGCCGTTTACAATGCTGAGGTTCATCTACATGTATGTTCCATGTGTAATTTTAAATTGATTTTGTTAATTTCCAAAGCATTTGTAATTTGTAGAGTAAGTCTTATTGATATCAATGGTCATTAATTCTTATTACGATTTGTTTGCACAATTGTTTTGATTAATGATTTTTCAAAAGGTCCGACTGACCAAGCGCTATGAAAAGGTGAAGATAACGAACAGTGATCAATCTCATGTAAGGTAGATCAGGGCACACTATGTGCAGATGTTATTTCAGTTAAACCTAAAAGGACTAAGGATCCCCTGTCGACCTGTCAGACCCGCCGTGAGGTACACTGAGCTGTCAAAATCAGTATGTATAGAATGTGGCATGTTTTTCTAATACTTGTATCTTTCCCTTGTGAATTTCGGTATCTAGACTGTAAACATCAAGCAAAACGAAGAGTTCCCTCCAGCCAATGATAAACAAGCACTAGTCACATGTGACTATTTAAATCGCGTGGGTATACTATAGTATGTATATCAAATCAAAAAAATATACCTACGTGTCCACGATCGGGAAATCAATCGATCGGTGATTATAGTAGCGTTCATTGATTCGTGTTGGCATTAAATTGCAGTGATTGAAGCGAGCCGAAATTGTCGTGCATCGCCTCATTCAATGCAATTAGAGTGATCGCATTCGCTGTCCTCTCTAATGATAAAACCACGAAATCTGTTTCTTAGCTCGACAGTAAATTAATTTTAGTGATGGAAACAACTTGAGAAAAGGCCAGTCCGGTCAAATATTTTTTCCCAACTTTCAATTGTGAATAAAATTGAATAATAATAATAAACCAATATTTTGTGTGTTTTGTGTAATTAAAAAACTTCGAAAATTCTACACACATTTGAAGAAAAAGGGTGACTTTATCGAGCCGAGAGCCCACAGAGGGACAAATATCAAAGTCAAAATTAAAACTCTCCAGAAAAAGAAAAAAAAATTGCATTCTAGTTGAAACAAGCCATAGTTTTCAAAAAGGTTTTTTGGGTGGGCTCAATTAATAGGAACTTTGAAAAAAATTCAGTGGTGCGTGTTTGCCCAATTCTCAAAATTTAGAGGGGTTTATGAGAATAATCACTGTACGTTATCGCCGCCATTTAAAGAGGTAGTATATCCATTAGTCTAATTACATCCAAGCATATACAAAAATGAACAATGATATTGAAAAATTGACCAATCAAGCCTTGAGATTAATTTTTAAAAATCCAAATGCAGAAAATCTGCAAACGCCGATTTGTGTACACATTATAAGATACTGAAAAGGAAATAACATTTTAGTGTACTGCAAAATAATGAATTAAAGATGATTGAAATGTTATCAAAAATAATTTCCTTTATCACACAACTGTACTGTTTCCGGGTTCATAACACGGGTTCGGAAAAACGATATGAACTCGTAGCTGAGGTTCATAAGAATGCAAATTAGGTAGGTCAATCACGGGGTCAATCAATTGAAAACTGCACATCAGCCTTCGAAACTGTAAACTTTGATGGTAAAAGACATTGTTTTGTCACCGAGGTTATTCCAAGGGCATTTTGTGTCTTTTATGAAGTGAAAATAAGTGTAACAGAATTTTTCCCAGCTTCTTTAAACCGTGACGTTGCAGACGACGTCACATCGAATTCCGACGTCAAACAATAACAAAGCGAAAATTCGGATTGTGAAATAGAAAGTAAATCAAAATATGCCTTTAATGATCGTTGTTGATAAAGTGAATCTTAAATTCGTGCTTATGGCATTATGGAATTTATGAAAATTCGTTACCGGATTTAAATTTTCCTCGCCAAGGCTCGGTAAATTTAAATCCGGTAACTCATTTCATAAATTCCATATGCATAACCACGCTCATTCAAAATCCTCTATATAATACTGGTCGAAGCTAATTCCCGATAATACCGAGTGTGGACGGTCTGAGGCCCTTCCGCGAAGCAGGATACTATATATATATATCACTAATGCAAAAGAGTTGATCTTCACGTACATGTACATTCACTGAAATTTTGGGGAGCCCATAATGCCGACATTTTTTTCCCCCGTTCATCACTTGCTTCAACAGTTATCGCATTTTAAAAAAAAATGTCTTGATGTTATAATCTGGAATTGATTGTTACAATGCGAAGTAATTTTATATTAAGTTTGTAAGTTTTCACATCAAGAATGTTTGGTCAAAAAGTGTTTGATTCTAACGATTTCAATTCATTCACTTAGTTTCTATATATATTGAAAAAAAAATGTATATTTTCCCTTGCTGAGTTTCAATGCATTACGTTATTTGTTTTCAGGTGGGTATGAAAGCATCGCATTTTCAGATTTATTGATGTGTAAATTCTCGTTCACCTTTATTTTTGTCCAAACAAAACAATTGCAATACATAGCATTGGAATTATTTGAGTTCTAAATTGGATTGTCACAAATACTGTAATTAATATTTCTAAAAATTGTTTTAAATAAAAGAATAACCATCGACTCGGGTAAATGTAAAGTCACAACGCACCGTTTACGTTAGCTGGTTTTTATATTCCCCGAGTTATATAAATAGTTCTTCTGATATACATGTATTACAGCTTTGATACCAATCGGAACCCCTCCCTCGCCCTTTACTTCGTACAACTCCGAAGGGGTTCCGATTGCTTTGCAATATATCTGGATTCAGTGGCGGATCCAGGATTTGTCGAAAGGGGGGGGGGGGGGTCCGCTGAAAAAGGAGCCAATAAGGTTAAGGTCTGGGATGAAGCCAAAATTGGAGGTTAATTTAGATATATATCTACACATAATAATGACGTTTGGTCACCAAAAGGGGCAGGGGCCTGCCCCCCCCCCCCCTAAATCCGCCACTGGGATTTTATCGGACGTATAGCGTGAATGGATATTTCTATTTCTAAGTTACCATACTTTTACATATGAATTGTGATTATCACTTGGGACACGCAAATGACCTCATGATTACTTCAGTCCAACGGTCACACCGTATACATGTACATACATATTACATGAATCTCAGCACACGATGTAGCTGTGTCATTATGTCGCCTGAGAGTTCACTGAAAGGTCTGGAAAGCTCCCTGGGTGACAGAACTCAGTCAGTCAGTCACCTTTCATTTGACTGTATGGTATTGTTTGTAATGTTGCAGATTAACAAGGAAACAGGAAGGCTGAGTGAATAAGCCGTATGCTTTCGATCTTCAGTTGCAAAAAGACATGGCCTTCTCCTTGAAATGTTGAAAGATGTATGCTGTGTAATTGCGCTGCTTTGTGCTGTTGTTGTTTATATGTCCTTTGTATTATGATTGGGCTTGTACTGTGTTTGGGCCTTATATGCTTTGTGCTATGGTTGGTTCTATTGTGATTTGATTGTATTGGATCTCAGTTGCAGCGGAGATCGATGTCTTTTTTCCATTACATTCACCTCCGCTGATACATGTATGTTCAAAATTACCCTTGATTTAAAAGAACTCTCTGGCTCCATGAATGTTTTTATGGATCAACCGAGGGCAATTTCATCCTTCATATTTTATTTCCTGTTACGAATCCATTTTACTTAAATGTCATGGACATTATTATGGAGTTCGTATAACATATACATGTACTTGAATCATTTTCAGGGTTCATTACAGACTGTCATGTTCATCTTAAGCTAGTAAATTAAAGTAATTGTGAATTCTTTCATTCAACGATACTGATTAGTTAACAGCGGATGCTTACTCCTCCTACCTATGCCACCTGATCCCACCTCTGGTGTGTCCAGGGCCCATGTGACCGGTAAACAGAGGATACTTACTCCTATGCACCTGATTCCACCCCTGGTGTGCCAGGGGCCCATGTGACCGGTAAACAGAGGATACTTACTCCTATGCACCTGATCCACCCCTGGTGTGTCCAGGGCCCATGTGACCGGTAAACAGAGGATGCTTACTCCTATGCACCTGATTCCACCTCTGGTGTGTCCAGGGCCCATGTGACCGTAAACAGAGGATGCTTACTTCTATGCACCCGATTCACCTCTGTGTGTCCAGGGCCCATGTGACCGTAAACGAGGATGGCTTACTCCTATGCACCTGATTCCACCTCTGGTTTCAGGGCCCATGTGACCGGTAAATAGAGGATGCTTACTTCTATGCACCTGATTCCACCTCTGGTGTGTCCAGGGCCCATGTGACCGGTAAACAGGGATGCTTACTCCTACTATGCACCTGATTCCACCTCTGGTGTGTCCAGGGCCCATGTGACCGGTAAACAGAGGATGCTTACTCCTATACACCTGATTCACCTCTGGTGTGTCCAGGGCCCATGTGACCGGTAAACAGAAGGATGCTTACTTCTATGCACCTGATTCCACCTCTGGTGTGTCCAGGCCCATGTGACCGGTAAACAGAGGATGTACTCCTCCTATGCACTTGATTCCACCTCTGTTGTTTCAGGGCCCATGTGACCGGTAACAGAGGAGCTTACTCCTATACACCTGATTCCACCTATGGTGTGTCCAGGGGCCTATGTGACGGTAAACAGAGGATGCTTACTCCTATACACCTGATTCCACCTATGGGTGTCCAAGGCCCATGTGACCGGTAAACAGAGGATGCTTACTCCTATACACCTGATTCCACTCTGGTGTGTCAGGGCCCATGTGACCGGTAAACAGAGATGCTTACTCCATACACCTGATTCCACCTCTGGGTGTCCAGGGCCATGTGACCGGTAAACAGAGGATGCTACTTATACACCTGATTCCACCTCTGGTGTGTCCAGGGCCCATGTGACCGGTAAACAGAGGATGCTTACTCCTCCTATCACTGATTCCACCTCTGGTGTGTCCAGGGCCCATGTGACCGGTAAACAGAGGAGCTTACTCCTATACACCTGATTCCACCTTGGTGTGTCCAGGGCCCATGTGACCGGTAAAACAGAGGATGCTTACTCCTATACACCTGATTCCACTCTGGTGTGTCCAGGCCCATGTGACCGGTAAACAGAGGATGCTTACTCCTATACACCTGATTCCATCCTTGGTGTGTCCAGGCCCATGTGACCGGTAAACAAGGATGCACTCCTATACACCTGATTCCACCTCTGGTGTGTCCAGGCCCATTGACGGTAACAGAGGATGCTTACTCCTATACACCTGATTCCATCTCTGGTGTGTCCAGGCCCATGTGACCGGTAAACAGAGGAGCTTACTCCTATACACCTGATTCCACCTCTGGTGTGTCCAGCCCATGTGACCGGTAAACAGAGGATGCTTACCTATACACCTGATTCCACCTCTGGTGTGTCCAGGGCCATGTGACCGGTAAACAGAGGATGCTTACTCCTAACACCTGATTCCACATCTGGTGTGTCCAGGCCCAGTGACCGGTAAACAGAGGATGCTTACTCCTATACACCTGATTCCACTCTGGTGTGTCCAGGGCCCATGTGACCGGTAACAGAGGATGCTTACTCCTATACACCTGATTCCACCTCTGGTGTGTCCAGGCCCATGTGACCGGTAAACGAGGATGCTTACTCCTATACACCTGATTCCACCTCTGGTGTGTCCAGGGCCCATGTGACCGGTAAACAGAGGATGCTTACTCCTATACACCTGATTCCACCTCTGTCTCTGGTGTGTCCAGGGGCCCGTGTTTGCTCTTCTTTTTACTTTGTATTCATTATGATATTGATCTCTGTTCTTTATCGTCAGTTATTCATCCATGCACCAATTTCCCCATGATTATCATTTTCAGTGTTTTATCCTAGTATGCATTTTTAACTGTTCACATAGCAAATTTAGAACGTTATGTTTTCTTCAACACGCGCTTTACCTTTTCGTATTATTATACCCCCGCAACAAAGTTGTGGGGATATACTGAAATCGGGTTGTTTGTCTGTAGATACAATTGTTTCCAGGCTCTAATGTGTTACCCTTTCCACCTAGAGTCACCATATCATACATATGGACTACCCATAGGATGAAGATGTTCCCTATCGAATTTGGGGTCAAAAGATCAAAGGCCAGGCGCAGTGGACATAGAAGTAGCCCAATGGTTTCCGATATTTAGAGCGTTATACTATCCACGTTAGAATAGGTCCTCAGCACCCCCTTGCGTGTCGTAAGAGGCGACTGAATGGGGCGGTCATTCGGATGAGACCAGAAAAACCGAGGCCCCGTGTCACAGCAGGTGTGGCACGAAAAAGATCCCTCCCTGCTCAAAGGCCCTGAGTGCCGAGCATAGGCCTAAATTTTGCAGCCCTTCACCGGCAAATGGTGACGTCTCCATATGAGCGAAATATTCTCGAGTGGGACGTAAAACAATAAATAATCAATCAATCTATCCACCTAGTTTCACCATGTCATACATATGAACTATCTATGATTCAAAGATGTTCTCTATCGAATTTGGGCTCCAAAGGAAAAGCTCACTGGACATCAAAGTTAGAATATGGTTTTCATTTAAAACTCTTCAACGATTAACAACATTCTTTGGGAGACTGGGGTAAGCGGGGGGATCACAGCATTGCTCACAGTACCTCTTGTTTCGTTTTGCATACTTTGCAACAGACACTGCAATTAAGTCAGTTAAGCATTTCTGAAGCTGTTCATCTTCAATTTATTCACATTTGACATTTGAGGGCAAATAAAGGTGGGTAAGGTTTAGTACATGAATTAGCAAAATCAATTGCCCTTGAATGTAAACAAATACATCAAAACAGTGTAAAATATAAATCATATACGGTACCAATTTTGATGCACCAGATGCGCATTTCAACAAATTATGTCTCTTCATTGTAAACTGGATTATTAAATAATTAGTAGTTTAGTGTCAATGAACCAGGTTTTATACGTTTATATGTTGCTAAGTTTCAAGCCCACTGGTTTGGTTAACATACAAAGGTATTTCAATGGTTGCTTATCAAGTCACTTAATTATTTACGTCAGTCCACAAGGGCCGAGCGCTTCTGTTTTCCGATGCGTAACTGAGTGAGAGCAATGTGCCTGAATATTTTATATTATCACCGTTTAGTAAATATGTATTGTTAACAACAGACGGCATGTAAAGTGACGCCGTGGCCTATAAACTAGAACAATTTATAATGATTCTATTGACGAAAAACAACATTATCATCAGTTACAGCATCATGGACAAGCATGCATCCGTTAACTTCCGCTTAAAACATTTCATACTTTGACATTTAAAAAATAGAAATTTGAATTAGCAAGCCTAGAACTTCCGTCTTTTGTTTAATCTAAATGGGACCGAAAATGAGAATTTCTAAAACCATTATATCTTTTAGAAATTAACTTTAATCTTTGCTTTATATTTATGAGAAAAAATAGAACTTTTACTTTCGTTGTGACCCCGAGTTTTCGGTCAAAACACGTCTGACATGCAGCATTCGATTCAGACCATGATTATATTTTCCAAAAACAAAATATGTACAAGGTGTTGCTGCATTTGATGAACTGTCCTATTGCACAAAAAATGCATTTAACTGCAATAAATCTATGAATAGCTTAGTTTTACATACTGCAGTTTTTTTTAATCAAACCAAAAAGGAAATATACCAATATTGGTATGGTTTGCTTCCAATTAACGATATGTCGTAGATTAATTGCAGTTGATTTAACGATTTTGGTTTTAAACAGACGAAGTGCCATAATGAAAAGTTTAAATACTCCAAACGCTTGACGTCGCAAACAAAATCATTTTATAGTTAGAAATAACAACAGAATAACCTGAAATAGATATTACCAATCGGTGCCTTCCGGCAGTTTGAAATGACATGTTAGCTGGAATATCTATACACGTTAACAACCCAACATTGATGTATCGAGACCCGGGTGACATTACGTCTCGGGGATGTTTTGAAAGGTGCACTTCGCACTCGGTTAAATCGAAGCCCAGAAATAAACCACATACGTTTAAAGGTAAACAACTGGTGAAGTGCTTTGCTTTGTGCAAACAACACCGGCCATACGTATAGTATTTTATTGAAATAAAGGGGTAGATTTTACTAGATGAAATGCATCTTCACTCTCTTATCTATTAGTGTATTCTAGTTTAGTAATCTCAGCTACATGCTCTCTACAACTCTGTAAAAATATTCATACACAATGCACAAAAGTAAAGACAATTATTTTTATATTTTAAATGCATTTTACTATATACCCATTTGGAACCCGCTCTATAGCTTGGACCCTAGGTCCAGCAATAGAGAATATCTCAAATTACATAATATTTATAACCATGTACACATTATGTCTTCACATTGCTAAGTGAATACAAAAAGGCGAAGTTAACATTGTGTCAAACGTAATCATAATATGACACAAAGTAACAAATATAATACCCTGAACATATTAGAGGTGTGACCAGGTGCCTAGGAGGAGTAAGCATTCCCTGTTGAACTGTCACACCCATTCTGGACTCTATCTTTATCACAGATTAACGAAAAAATCAGTATTTCTACCTAACAACCCGTTGTATTTCATATAGGATCATCATAACGACCATAGATTTGCCAACTGCTGACCTCGAACAAGACTATTGCAAACCCTGCAATATCCACTTACTTGTCGAACTTGCCTCAGACAATTTAAAATTATCATTCGCAGAACATGCTTTGCATATCGAATCAGTTGCGAGACATAAAAACCAGGTGCAATTGATAATGGAATTTTGCTACATAAATATGAAAATTTGACGATTGATAAGTTGAAGATAGCGACCAATGATCAATCTCATCAATATAAATAGGAATATAAATAACTATACGAAATACAAATTAAGAGTTGGACACGGCGGGTGTGACCGGTCAGCAGAGGATGCTTTCTCCTCCATGGCACCTGATCCTGCCTTCGCTTTTGACGAAGGTCCGTGTTGCTCTACACTCGATTTTGTATGTGTTTTTTGGACTATGATTACGTTTGATACTTTGTTACTTCGCCATTTGATACACACATGGTCCTGCATATACCAGAGGTGGTATCAGCTGCCTAGAAGGAGTGAGCATCCCCTGTCAAACATTATGTCACACCCGCCGTGGGCCTTTATCTTGATCGGGTAAACGGGTGTAATCTGTGGTCAAAATAAGTGTATAAAGAACGGCTTAACAAGCGGTGAAACATGTCAGTGACAGGTTGTATTGAGCTAGATCCTTATATAGCGACCATAGAATTTTCAAAATGCTAGCTTTAAACGTGACTGTTGAAACCATTGTAAACCTGTTTGGCAGTAGCCTGGCTCGATTTAAAAACTGATCATACGCTGAACAAGCTCTTGCGTATCGAATCAGTTGAGAGACATAAACACTATATACAGGTGATAATGGAATATAAATAGGCGACTTTGACATTATTTTGCGACGTTGACATTATTTTAAACGTAACCAAAATCCAAAAATACATATACACTGCGCAGCACAGTTAAGGCGGGGGCGTGTCCTAATATTAATTAGGAATGTTTTATGACATCACACAAACAACAAAATATCGGAACATCGGCAATATCCTGTAATTTAGAATAATTAATGTTTATTTAATGCACTGAAGTATAAATACTACACAAAAACTAACATTAACACGGCTTTGTTGGTCCTGAGTGTAGTCTGACGCCCTCAGATATAAACAAAACATCGATCACACGATGCACTTATTATCAGACGTCATCGCGATCTAGTGTGACGGCATTTCGTGATCTAGAGGTGCGGATCAATTGTTTTGTCCAAAAAAATTAATTTAGATGTAAATGCAAATATGATTTGAAATATTTAAAAGACAATTAATTTGAGCACAATGCCCACCTTATAATTCACATAAATATTATCTATTATATCCGTAGGAAAGCATTGATGCCTATTTATTTGATAAGGGGGGATATGTTGAGTCATGGGTGGTCATGCATCTCGATTATTACATAGGGCTGCCCTGAATACACCACACTGTGTTTGT